>JBCJKH010050488.1:0-23744 GCA_039877255.1 Loriculus beryllinus | reverse complement strand
TTAGTTACTAAACTGTTCTTATCTCAACCTGTGGGAGTTACATTCCTTCAATTCTCCTCCCCATCCCTCCGGGACCGGGAGGTGGGGGGGGTGGGTGGAAAGAAAGATGTGGGGGAGTAGAAACTGGATTTAAACCACGACAGGTACCATCTGAAAACAGGGGCATCCTAGAGAACCTCAGCCTGGCTTTTGACCACATAAAGGGGATTAAGAGTTTCTGAGCTGCCTCTAGGTACACATTTGCTCTTCCTCCAGAAACTCTCCTGAAAGGTAGCATATGTTCAGGGGGAAATTAAACAAACCAATTGAAAATATCAATGTAAGTAGCAACATTATTTCCCCAGGGCTAAAACATTTTTGGTTTAGTACATTCTACATCTAAAGCAGAAGCTCTAACCTGATAAATCTTAATAAAATAAGTATATGAACTGGCTTTTAAATTCTGATGCTTAGAACAAAATTGATAGATTTGACATACTGTCAATTCATGTTAAAGACAGTGGAACTCCTACACTTTAAAGTCATATGCCCTATAAAACAGAAGCAGCTTGGGTCTTTTTTTCCCTGTATGTGTTATCAGCACATACAATTGGAGAAAGAAAAAAAGCCTATGAAAAATTACATCCACAGAAGCGGTGAGAATGAACTGAGCTTGTTTCCCTCTACAAACCTTGGTCCTCTGGAAACGCTGGATATTTCTCACGTGGAAGTAAACTGCAATAAATAAATTGGTTTACATAATCTCCAGCAACTCTAGCTACCGTGTGGATGTTGTTTCCATAGTCACATGAAATATTTGTTCCATTCAGGTTTGGGATAGTCCCATTTATTTGTATTATCAGGACCTATATGGAAGAAAAAAATAAATCAGTTATCACAGAAAATTATAATTAGAATTTGTCAGTGTTTTCCAAGCTTTTCCTAGGCTAACGACAGCAAAACAAGTCCTCAGGCAGCATTTTCCTTCATTTGGTGCACTCTGAACTCTCAAAGCCATCTACATACAAAACCTTGCTTTGACAGTAAAAGCTCTGTCACCATGCACTCCAACAGCTGTAGCTGGCATGAAAACCCAGTCCAGGGCTTCCTCAGGAGACCACTCAGAGAAGGCAGGACTCAAAGGCTAAGTCCTTCCCAGAGCCCAGGCTGTGCTTGACCCGCGCTGCCTGAACAAGCAGCTCTGTCCCCGGGCTGGGCTCCTTATCCGCTGCCTCCCAACACTCTGGGGAGGGAGGAGGAAGAAGAGAAAAAGCAGAACAAAATTAACCCCTGCTTCTGAGTGCCTGAACCTCCCTGATTGCACCAGTCCAGAGCAGGGACACGTGACGGGAGGTGTGGAGCTGGTGAAGCTGCCGGGAGGCTGCGGGAGGCCAGCCACAAGCCAGCATCCTCCACCACACACAGGGACCAAGCGGCTGCCGGCATTTCTTTCTGCTGTCAGCCCCCGAGGGGAAGGGAGGGAAGTTTTGCAGAAAGGGAATGCCTTTGAGGAGGGTGGCCCAGAGAGCGCACAGTCCCTGTGCCCAGCTGTCTTCCCTGCTGCTGGCAGAGGAGTCCTGGGGGACCTCAGCCCAGCACTCCTGCATGACCAAAGTGGAGCTGGACTGGTGCAAAGGTCCTGTGGGACTCTCCCTCTCTAGCTCTGGTCTGGGCTTTGCCCCAGCTACGTGCTTAGGAGCGATTGCCCCATGCTAGAACTGGCAGAGAGCTCTGGCACAGAGAGATTCTTGCCACTGGGAGAAGCCACTGTCTTTAAATGAAAAATATTTGGATGAAAACGCAACCCAAGAGATGAGTTTATCTGGCTGTCTGCAGATGATGCTCTGTATTCTGACATTGTGCACATCTCTGCACTGTGTAGCGCAGGAGCGTTACAAGTGCTGCTCACCAACAGGCTCTGCAGCCGGTGTCCTGGGGCCTTTGGGCAGTCAAGGCACAGGAGGTCACCTCCAGGCACTCACGAACAGCCCTCATTTGAACAGCACACAGCAGAGTTCAGCACCCCACGACCCACACCCGAGCTGTGTGGAGCTATGTTGCTGTGCTGGAGGAGGATGGACATTTATCAGCCCTGAGAGCAGGTAATGACTCTACAGCATGGGATTAATACAGTATTCACATCAAACGCACCGGGTTCTCTTTGTCAATATTAATCTCGGGCTCCAAGATGGTCATTGAAGGGCACTGCTGCACTCCTTCACTTGTGCTCGCCCAGAAGTTGGCCCCTGTGAAGTTGGTGCACTCATGCTGCAGAGAACACCTGCAGGGGAACAATTTGGGGTTGATTATGTTTAAAAAAGGTGATAAAAACATTGACTTCCTCATAAGGGAAGATCCTGAGACAATCCTGTGCCTGCATCCCTTCCCTCCATCCATGCAGCTAAGCCTAAAGCTTTGTTGCTATATTTAAAATGACTGGTTGCCATGATAAGAGCATGTATTCCCATCAGCGTCAGCAGAGCACCAGGACTCAGAGTAAGCAAGAGCAGTCCAGGCTGAACCCAGAACTGCAGAGGAGATGGTGACAATTTGTTCGACCTCCAATTTGTAAATGTGGAGTCTAATTCTGTAAATCCCCTTTCGAGTGTCCAGGTCCTCCTACTCATAAATGATAACTGCAAGGGCAAAAGATGTCTCTAACAGGGTGTTGGCTCTCTCAGTCCCATGGTTGAATGCCTGCAAGATATTCTCTGCACTGGCAGCTGACTACAGCATAATAATGCAGCTACACTGAAATCCTGACTCTGAAGAGTATCCTGACTGTTTCAGATCAGATGCAATTGTTTTAAAAGGATGTATTTCGTAAGGAACAGATGAAAACTAACAGCAGTGTGATTGTGTGGAAATACAAAAAACACCAGAAATTCTTGCCTAGGCTTGAGTACCAAGGAACACGTCAAAGCACACTGGGACACAACCAGTCCTACCTGGTCTCCATCGTGCACCACCCGCAGTAAGCATCTGCAGCAGCCAGGCACTCTGTGCATGTCAAGTACTGATTGCAGGCAGCCACCTTCACCCGTGTCATCTGCACAACAACAGCACAACTGCTTTCAACTGCTTTACACCACCACAGAAACCTGACCGGGATCAGCCAGTCAGACCATGTGTAGCCACTGAAGAGCCACCAGCATCTTGGGGTGCTTTACCTGGCAGTCTGGACCAAGCCTTACAGGACAGACAAGGAGCAGACCCTGGCACTGCCGTCCTCCACCCCACATTGCTCAGAGGTGGGTGCTCTGTGTACAACCACCCCTCATGGAGCTCCCGCTGCCAGTGCCACAGGGCAGGATGCCCAAGGGACAAGCCCTGCTGCTGTGGGGTGTGCAGCAGCACTGCGCTGAGCTGCTCCTTTTCAGCCAGCACCTTAGGCATAGCTGAGTGATGGGCAGGCTATAGTGAGCCACACCACACCTTTCCGATGCATCAGAGATGCTTTCACAGCTTGTCCCTCCCTGTGAAAAGCTCTCACACAGACATGCAGAAAGCTCCCTCCTAGACAGAGCCGAATGCTATCTGGCTCTTTACATAATGACCAGAAAGCAGCACCACCCTGGAAACCTTTGTTTGTAAAGAAATCAAAAAACCTCTGGGGACATACTCGGCAGGAAAAGTTGGAGCAAAGCCTAAATACTTGAGAAGGAAAACTGAGTCATTTGGTACTGACAACGTGAGGTGCTGAGAGCTCTGAGATAACCACCAGGCGAGTGCACCACGGACCACAGGCTCCTCAGCTTGACCCCACTTGCACCCACAGCACTTTCCTGCTCCCCAGCCCTGCGGCGTTCAGCACTCCTAAACCCAACCCCATTTCACTCCTGGGGAGCTTCCCAGGATGGCTGACGCTGTGATTCTACGATGCTAATTGCACCAAAGAATAATTAAGTCATCTGGCCTATTGGAAAAGAAAGAGGACAGCATTACAAGGGCTGTGTTGCGTGTTTGATCAAGCCTGAAGGAGGTGCACAGCCCAGCTGGGAGCTGAGCGGAGACAGTCTGAAACATCAGCTAAAGAGGCATCCTGGAAGGGCTCTGTGAAATGGTAATGACCAGTCTGCATGGAGATAGGGCTTGAAAAACAAAAATTCAACGTATAACATTTGTGGTTCTGCATCTGTTTTGGCAGATTAAAATGTAATTCAGGACAAACCAGGAGCACCTGGAGCGCTCAGCTCTTCTTCTCTGCTCACCTGATGGAGTCTGTTCCTACCTTCTGCGGCATTCCCAGTCTCCAGAGAGCCCATCTCCCATCCAGCCCTCCTGCCCGCCAGGCTGAGCAGAAACCTCTGCTAGGATCATGTCTGACAGGCAGACTTTTTGTCTGTAGGATCTCCTAAAAGCCTTCTTAAAGACTGTGCACTGTATTCTCAGGTTTCTATACAGGAACAACTCCTGTTTGCGTCTGCACTCCTTTAAGTGGGGCTGGTTTTGACAGCTTTCACCCTTTTTTTTATGTGGCCACCACAAAGAGGATGAAGCCAGACAAGTCAGTCAGTTTGCTGTGACCCCCACGCTGCACAGGAGAACAACAGGCACAGGTATCTCCCAAAGCTCTTTAACAGCCCAAAGCTCTGAGCTTCCTGACTCTGCCCATTCCTGTGAAAGTAAATTTTAGTGTCCCTTCCTGCTCCCAGCTGAGTGCTGAACACTAAACCAAATGAAGTGCTTAAAGGACTGTTTTGCTGAAGACTGAAGCTCTCACCTGATAGGAGGTCATCAGATAGAGGTAGGTAGAATCAGATGGGTCGAACTGCATGATAGGGTGGACAGGCTCTCCGTAAGCCACTGAAATGGATCTTCTGCTAATAACCTTCATGGTACTGTCCAGATTAAGCTGTAGTGAGAAGAAGCCACTCACTGAGACCATTTGTCAAACACTATGGGGAGGAGATTATTTTTCCTTGGTTATAAACAAGAATCAAAGCGTTATCCATTGGTGTTCCACGTTTTCAAGCACTGTAAATCTCTACGCACAGTTTGCAGGCTGTACACAGGGAGCTCTACTGAAAAGCCAGCTCTGTGCCACAGGGAAGGCACTAAGCGGTGCAGAAAACCCCAGCCATGGCCAGGAGCTGGGTGACGACCAGCCCGGCAGCCCTCGCTCCCTCTGTGCAAAAGCCTCTGTCTGAGAGGCTGCCTGGAAAACTTGCACCCTACGGCTCTGGCACTGCACGGCTGCTTCCAGTGGCAGTGCTGCCCTGCCCTAATGGAAGCGGCACCAGCCTCCAGCCCTTGTCATGTACATATGTGCATTTCTGTTACAAAGAACACTGCATATCCAAGCTTAATGAAAAACAGGGACAATAAGTCAGCAACGGGGCTGTGCAACATGGCATCCCCTGCTCCCTGCCTATCTAAAAAGTAAGTGTTGTCATTCCTGGCAAAAAGAAGCTTTCATCCCTGCTAATTCCAAAGACCATGGCAGCTGCCACAGGACAGCGGAATCCTACCTTGCATCATGAATCACCAGCTGAAGTGCTGGCAGTGATGGAAGAGGCTGCAAAGCATCGGCCTGCCTTTCAGATCTGAATGTCTTGGCATTTGACTTGAAAACTCAGTAGATTAAATGTGGCATTGCTGAGAGGAAATAACAATAGGGCTACACAATTTCATGCGACAGTCACTTTTCAACTTGAATCAGAAAGGGCGTGAGGAAACTTCCTACATCCTTACTAGCAAGTGAAGGCAGTAATTGTAAGGACCAAACATGCTTCTGCTCTCTAAAGTCTGGATTAATTAATTAACATAGAATTAATTAATTTTCACACTAGAGCCGCACCAACACATCCTAGTAAGATAACACAAGCTCAAAGCAGAGCTCTTTGCTCTGCTAAGAACCATATGCAGGCATACGCAGAAAAAGAAGGGAACTGTCATGATCCCCACTTAGAAACTGGCTATCCAGAGGCTAAATAGTTTGCCTGAGATCACCCAAGATGTCCATGATCAAAGTCCCGGTGTCTTCCCTCCACTGTAGCTCTCTGACCACCCTCTCTCCCTTCACCCTGAGTTCTGCTCCATGTCTGGCTGTTTCTAGGCACCTGTCCCCAGGTCCCTCTGCCTTCAGGGCTTATTTACCCTACACTGTCACTGTGTTGGCACTTGCCCTGGATCTCTGTGGGCTACAGCCCACGGGAGAGCCACAGTAGCAGTGCAGAGGGGCAGAGACCAGTATCCCTTTTGCAGGAGGAGACGTGCTGCACTGGTGAGAGCAGTGTGGGCTGAAGCTCTGGGCAACCCCACCACAGCACCTTGCCTACAGACTTCCAGACACATGGGGACTCACCAGAAGGGACCCTTCCCACCCCCATCTCCTTCCAGGACATCACACCCTGGCACACCATGTCCTGGCCATCGCTGCCTAAGTGCTGTTTTTTCTCTCATGCTGGACGTGACACTGATAATGGCCTGCACACAATGCCCGTCTGCAGCCTATCTAATTAATCCCCTATACTTACCCCTGGCAGCCATAATTGCTGCTGGCAGGGGCTGGTTGAGCTCTATTCCTGCTCCTTTGCTGTTTTTTCTCAGGCAGCAAATCTGAATGATAACTCACGTGAAGAGTCTTGTATCCCGTGCCAAATAACAAGGAGCCCCGAAGGTAAAAAGGCTTCTGGTTATGCAGCTGTGTTGTAGAATTAGATTAGAGCTATCTGAGCAAATTATCCCAGCAAAGGGTAGCCAGGAACCTCTCCCTAATGGAGGCGCAGCAGATATGGCTGCTTTCTCTGAGATAATAATGGAAGTGGAGCTGTTAATGCTGTGTGAACAGGGGCTGCGCTGCGTATGGCATGTGTGTCCGCCACCCTGCATCCGGTTGAGCTGCCAGCACCTCTCACCTCACTGCATTACCTGCCCCTGCAGGCAGAAACCAAAGCTGGGGGTTTCTTTGTGATCGCTCCCACATTTGTGCCAGGAGCACTTGGGTTCAAGGGAAGAGATTGGATCATTTCCTTCTCTCCAAGTGTTTTGATCCAATATTCCACATTATGCACCACTTACCCCAGGCTGGGACAAAGCAGGTATCAGCCATGTCTCTGCTCCTGGGTGCTTTTCTCCGCACCCCTCTATGGACTTTTGATGCTGAGAGCACACCAAACTGTTGTGGAGTGTTGGAATCAAAACTTTCTTTGGCAAACTTCAAGCACTAAAGTTGCTGAAACCCTGGTCTTTCATCTTGGCTCTGTAGCCAGGATGTTGCAGTGCCTTACATTGCCTTTAGCACATTGTTTAAAACAGATACTCCATCAGACGCAAGCATTCACACCTGCTTTGGACTCAAGAGCTGAAGCATCTCTTGGTGATTCCCCCATCCACATGGAGCCTTCAAAACCCATCAGCTCAGAGGGAGAATTTATTAGAAGTGCTGTCAATACTTAAATGCTGCACAATAACATTACCAGCATAGAGTTCATCAAGAACATCCTGCTCACATGGCAGCCTTGAACAGTAATTAATGACCACCAGTGGCCAGGCAGCAGTCATCACTGCTCATGTTATGGCAGCATCCAATTACTTCTTCACTGCTGAACGCGAGCGGGTGCTCAGACAAACCTGACAGGACGCGATGTCCTGTGCACAGCCCCGAGGGGAGCCCACCGCCCGCCCCGGCCCCCAGCCCTGCCTGCGGCTGCCGGGCTGCACTTGCCTTCAGGAGTCCTCCGCTGGCGGTGCCCAGGAACACCACGGTGTAGTTGTTGATGCTGGCCACGGCCACGGCGGTGAGGCCGCTGTAGGTGAACACGGGGGTCGCTGTGACGGGGTTGACGATGGCCAGCGGGTGCTGCAGGTGAGCCGCTCCGCAGTCCAGTTGCTCCGGCTGCAGCTGCAGGGAGACACACGTGTCAGCGGGTGCGGCAGGCACCGACAGGTCCCCACCACCACTGCTGCCCCAGCCTTAGTGTGCACAGTGCTGACAGCTCCGTTGTGCCCAGGGAAGGCTCCTCACCACTGAGCCATGGGAACAGGAAGATGTAAAGAAGCAAAGAGCTGTGACAGACCCTCCTTTGTGCTTCCTAGATCTACCTCAGAGCCAAATCCAGACCAGGCTTTGCTGGAGATGAGCTGCTGGAAAAGCTCCGCCCTTGCCCATGCTACCAGCGGGATCAGGGCAGCATGGGGATTGCTGCTGGAGCACTCCAGAAGGGCATCCTCCAGCCAAAGGCCCATTTACTGTAGCAGCACCCTCAGACCTCAACACAAAAGCCTGGTGCAACGGTGAAAGGAGACAAGGGGGCTCCTTGTCCCCTCTCCCACCAAAGCAGAGATCTGTTCTCCAGCACAGCGCTAGGGCTGCCTGCAGGGGAGGTTTCTCGGCCCACCAAAGGGGAGCCCCACCTGCCCTGGTGCCATGCACTGCCCAGCGCTGCAAGGTTCTCCCTTCCCGCGGGTCAGCACTTGGGATCAGGGCTTGGGAGCGTGTGGAGCCGTGCTCAACCACAGCCCAGACGCCATCTCCAGCTTCTTCCTTCTCAAGCAAAAGGTTAAGCAAAAGGTTTTTCCAATAAAAGAGCTCAAAATGTTATTTCCCTGCAAGTGAGTGAGGGAGCGACTGAGACCAGAGCCAAGGGGAGGAGGGGAAGCGTGCTGGTGACTCTCCGGACTGTAAAACCTGGCTCTGATCTGGCTGCTACTGCAGTCAACAGCAAAATTTCCACTGGTCTTCCACTGGGACAGGATGGGATGGAGCAGCTGTCAGGCAGCAGGAGGCACTGCACTGTGGGACATGGAAGGAAAAGCAGCAGCTGCAAAACTGCCCAAAAACACTAAAGCCACTGACCCTGTCCACTCTCAGCCCTGGGGCAGAGGCTGGTACCAAGGCACCCATGTCCATTTCCTAGCCGGTGCCAAAGGACAAAGGCAGAAAACAATTGCTAAGGACTCCTCACCTGTGAGCCTTGTCTCTGGGCAGGCATTTGGCTCCTTTGGCCCAAATCAAGACAACAGACTTCACCATCCCGTGCTAAATTAATTAGCACAGTTGCTGCATGACCGCAGCATTTGGAAACGGGAATGATGCATCATATTCCTTCTACCACCCCAAGACGCACCCAAGATTTATGACCACTCTTGCCTTGAATCCTCCAAGACTCCCCTTGTAATTTCTGCTCAGATGATGTGGATAGATTCAAAGTCTGAACATCACAACAGTCTCACTGCCGACAATTTACCCACTGTCACTCCTGCAGCAGCTTTTATTAAGTGCTGTGGGTGCAGCTGAAACCTTTCAAATGATGGGCATGTTTCAAGGACCATTACCACATCATCTACACTGTCATTTCAGGCTCATCTTAAGAGAAGCCACAACTGGGCTGTCACCCTTTGCAGTGTGGGCATGCGGCTGCAAGGGTGACATGCAGGTACTTGCAGGCTGCCTGGGCCACACCAAATTCAGGCCTTGGCTGCAGGAAGTGGTTACACAAAGCTCTAGACAAAAGACCACTGGCGGGCTGCAACCCACATCCCTAAAACTAAGCACATTTCACGCCTTACTGAACTGAGCCGTAACATGGATATTCCTTCCAAAATAATCATCAGGAGTGCTAATTTAAGCAGAACAAATGCAGGGATTTGAGGCTGTATCTGTTAAGAAACTGGACCACGTGCTTCCACCAAGCCAAAGTTGACAACCAGCCTGTTTAGCATAGTCTCTCCTCCAAGGAATGAGTGCACAAAAGCCTGTATTTTAATACCCTTATTATCATTATTATTTCATTAATGGAACCAGACTTAATCTTCAACTCTCCTCTCTCTTCATATGGTTTAGAAGATTAGGCAAATCTTCAGGCTTCACAGAGAAGAGTGTGAAACCCAGGCAGGATCACCCCACTGCATGGACCCTGGGCTGCAGTGCACCTCTAGCCCTCCTGGCCATGACATGTGTGGGGTTGGTGCCCCACACTAGAGAACTCATCCCTGGGCAACCACGTGGAAGAAACTTGATAAAACCCGAACTGCATGTGCAGCAACTGGTCTGTGTGACCATGAGTGAAGCGGTGGGAGGAAAGGAGCCCCCACAGGCCACCATCCACAGCATCCTCTGCGTAATGGCAAATCCCCGTGTGCTGCAGCACAGCTTATATCCCTGCCCAGGGGCAGCACACTACTGCAGACACATCCAGGGCTTATTTCCCTGCTGCAAGCATCCTGCTGCGAACACCAGATTGGGTCCTCTCCACAAAACCACCCTGTCCTCATTGTCTGCGCCCCAGCAGACAGCAGACCCATGCCACTGCTACTGCTGATTGCGTCGGACATGGAACAACAAAGACTGATTTGAAAAACTTCCTCTGCTAAAGCAAGTGCCAAGCAGGAGGTAATGTGCTCAGAGCTGCAGCTCAGTTCACATGGGACCAAGATGAAAGGATCAAGAGTTGTGGATGGAAGGGACACTGCTAAATGCATTTTGCAGTTTCATGGCATTTCACCTTATTAAAAAAATCACAGCCCAAATTCTTAAGTGTGTCTGTTTTCCCCTGTAACTGGGCCAGACAGCGATTTTATACCATACAGAGCGCACGGCAAGCCATTCATGTTTCTGATTTAATGGTCCTTGTCACAGCTAGACCCTCAGGCATGCACTTGGGTTTATTTATTTGCCTTGGGAATGATTATCTCTAGCCCCTCTCCATTACCCCTCACCACTATTAACCACCTGAAGCTCACAAGCCTCCCTCCCACGGGAAACTGAGGCACATCGAGGCCCACCTAGGAGCCTGAGGGATGCTCAGCACCTTCGCTCACAGCAGCTGCCCACAAAGCCGATACTGGTACTGGTGTGCCGGCAGCCTGCGCACACAGCCCTTTCTTCTCACAGGGGCCAAGATCATGGGAAGTTCCTTATCTGCCGCTCCTGCCTGCTTATAAATCATGAATTACAGAGCCAATATCAGCACCAAGTGTTTTCCATGGTAAATAGGATGTAACTATTCTAACACTGGCTAAGCTTTATTTGACTGCGTACATTCTTCCTCTGAACCACCTTTCTTTAAATGACATCAGCTTTTCCGACAGCGGGCAGCAGGAGACATATGGCACTTCCCTCTCTCGGGTCCCAGGGTGGGGTAACACACTGTGCTCTGTTCTCTGTACACCACAACACTGAGGGGACGTCTTCATTCTGTCACGTTACAGTAAACAGGATACGGCCAAGTCACATCCTTCTGCAGAGAGCAGGCAATCACCACAGCTTGGGAAAACACACTTAAAGGCTTTTTCCTTGTGGAATGGATTAAATTTCGCTCCATCTTAAAATCAAACTACCCTACCCTGAGGTGGGGAAAGCATAAATGCGTTTTCTTTCAAAACCAATCTCTTTCTATCATCTGCATTTTAAAGCAACCCCATGGGCATTTACTGTATTGCCACTACTTTCCTCCTACATGCTCTGGACACTAAGGAACTCACAGAAATACGGGGCGAGTCTAGAATCAAATCGTTCTGCACCCAAACCATTTGACTGGCACTTTGAGGCCTCAGGCACAAGCTGGAGACATCCCGCAGCCAGCAGGGGCACAGCAGCGCTGCAGCCGCTCTGTGCCCACAGGGAGCACAGCCTCAGGTTTTCTGCACCATTTCAGCAGGGACACCAATAAATGCGGACCAAGGAGCCACATCTGAGAGCAGGGTTAGTCAGATTAGCCCCAGCTGTGACTGCACAAATCAAGCGGGATAGAGAGAGATTTCCAGCCGCATCAGAGCTCAGGAGTTCGGCTGTTTCCACAGCACGAGTTCAGTTCTGTATCCCAGGCCTAAAAGGAGCAGAAAAAGTGATTTCCCAGAATTTCCATTACAGCTCCCAGTGGCAGGCGCTGCACCCTAAAGGCAGGCAGCCGTGCAGGATGTCCCCTCGGGAAGGAAGTCTGCTGGAAACAGAAGGAGGAAGAGGAGTGGTGAGGCAGCACTCAGGAAAACCATGAAACAGACTGATTTCTGCATCCTGTGTTTGTGACCTTAAAAATAGTGCTTTAGCAAAGGTGGAGTTTATTTCTGAACCAAAAGCAGGCTGCAGTTCAAAAGCCCTGCAGCTTGTGCTTCCAGCAAGGCTTTTCTGACTCCAGTGCAGTGGGGCTGAAAGCTTCACAGAGCAGCACAAAGTGGAAAGGGAGTCCAGGCCCCTTTCATGCATCGTATCAGAGCGGATTAAAGCCCTGGCTCTTAGCATGCCTGCAGTCCTGGGAAAATGACACACCCAGCATCCGATAATCTGCTCCAAACTTGTTGATTTGTGGGACTTAGCCATCATCTTCATAGGCTCAAAATTTGGCAGTTGCTCCCACACAACTGACATTTTCAGGCCATTAAAAGCTGTGGTAAAAGGACTCAAGTTTTATCTCCTGTCTTTCCCAACATAAACCATTAAAGGCTTTTATTGCCATTTAGGTATGACTGAGGGAAACCTCAGATTGCAGAGAAAATATCCAAAATAAGTCAGATACTGCCCAAAAAACAACAGCAGGACATAAACTCACAGCAGAAGTGAAGGGAGAGGATAAAATTCACAGGAACCATTGCACGGCAAAGTGAGAGCTGGTGGCAGGGCAGCATGGCTGCGTTACGGAAACAGGGAGCACAATTCCTCCCTGTGTCGGGCAGAGCCCAGCCTGGGCACAAGCCAGATGCAGGCAGAGCCCGGTCCTGCCGAGCGCCATGACTGCCAGCAGTTTGTACACACAATCACGCATTTATGTGCTGCAGCTTCACCACCAGAGCCGTCAGAAACCGAGTCTTTGGGATGCCTGGAGGAAAATGTCATCCTCAGAAGAGGGCTCTACTGTTAAGGCACTTGAGACGTAAACGGTCTCTAATTGTAGTGCTGCTGCAAGAGCAGGCATTATCACAGAGCTCTTTTAACTTCCCATCATATCTTCAAGGCAATAGGTGGCAAATCAACGCATACTCTTGACCAGTCGAGGCACTTGGGCTGAGAACCTCTAATGAAATGAATCTTGCTGAATCTTTCTCAAGAACCACCACACAAAGCAATCAGCACCCCCACAGCACGAGGCGTCCTTAAAAAAAAGGCTTAAAATGAGGTTTGCCCCTTGCTCTCACTGCTTCCTTAGACCACAAGTTCCTTGAGGGAGGAAGTGGCGGTTTTGCTCTGTTTTGCACATTTGCATAGTGGCAGTCCTGGTTCATGGTGCTCTGTGAGCCACCAGTGACACTAGCAATGGACTGCCCAATCTGTCTGGGCCAATGGCAACAGACCATGGCCTGCCCAAGCCCCTCTATGACAGTGGCCAGATGCAGCTCAACACAGCAAGTGCAGAGTCCTGGGCGTAATTCAGCTCTGTACCACCAATGCTGGGGGACCCGTCAGCATCCACAGGAGCTGATGCTCTCTTGAGCATGCAAGAGCTGCTCAGTGGCAGCCATCAGGACCTGTCCTGAAGACCTCTGTGTTGGTCCATGCCCTGGGAAACCACAATGATCCATGTGCAGTCCCATGTACCTCACCCCTTCACGGACGGATGGCAGCCGGGACTACTGCCTCCAGCTCTGAATCGAAGAAGTTAATGTCTTGCTGAAGAAGAGTGCTAATGAAAAGCTATGTCCAGATTCCCTGTCAAACTGCTCCCCGGCCTCAGGTGCATCCACCACACCACAGCCAGCAGCACCAGCCCCAGAGCACATCAGCCACACATTGAGAAACGACCCTGTCAGCACACCCGCTGCTCCCTCCACCACTGCGTAACTTCGTGCCAAAAAGCTCCTGATGCCTGGCAGGTTTTCAGCCTCTTCTCTTCACTTTCATTTTACGGGAAAGCTTTTTCTCCACATCTTATGAAACTCATTCTTCCCTCTCTCTACTGCAGACTGGTGAGCCTAGGACCACGGCTGCTGGGGAAGACTGGGTGCAGTGAGCACTCTGCAGACAAGTGGTTCTTCTGGGACTTTTCACCTCCCTAGACCTCCTCTGTGCTGCACAAGAACCTGCAGAGTCAGAGGCACGAGGTGCCTGGCAGCCCTGGGTGCCCATGCCCCTTGTCCTTCCCCTCACTGATTTCTGAGTTCTCCATGATGGTCAAGGTGCTCACCCACCACAGGCGACAGGCTTGGCAGATCACATGCCTGAAGCCAGACTCAGGGCCAGAGCTGACCCCACAGGCTGAGCCCACCAGCCCCTGAAAATAAATGAGAAACTTTTCCTGGAATCTGCAAAGCACAGACCTCCTGCCAAGCCTCCAATGCTGAGCCTGGTCAGGCCAAGTGGCTGTGTTGAAGCAGCAGCAGCAGCAGCAATGTTCACCTTCGCTGCAGCCGCAAAACTCAAACCACCACAGGTGAGGGGTTTGAGACGCCGGAAGATGCTTTCCACAATGTGCCTCATCTCAGATGAAACCCAAGCTTTGGCTGCTGTTCCAGCAGCAGTAGCCCCACCAGACCGCACGTATGGACGTGCTGCCTGCAGAACCCACCTCAGAGGGAGTGACTGGGACAGCACCAGGGAACAGCTGGGCTGAAAGCAATGCTACGGTGAGGGCAAAGCCCAGCCATTTGAACATGCACAGGTTCCCTGTGGTCATTCATCCTCTGCTGTGTCCTGCAGGTGCAGGAGGAAAGGGCAGGGGGGATCTGTAACACTTCCTTCAGGGTACTAGGGAGGATGCAAGAGCTCCGAGGAGTCCCCAGAGGCTCCACCCTCAGCTCCAGCAGTGATACCGAGGTTGGATGCCTGCAGCTAGACTGTGATTACCCTCTTGGTCTTCTCTACCACCTCCCCCTGCGGGAACCGATCCAGACTCACAGCCATCCACCACCCCACAAACCCCTACCCGTGTGCTAACCCTGAGGCCGAGCTACTGGCAAAGGAAGCTGAGGGCAATTTCAACAGGAGCCCTGCAGGATCTGCTTTGCACAGCTCAACCCCCAGAACACCTCCCTCCAGCCTGGCAGCCCTGGCACAGGACCCATCCTTGCTCCAGTCAAGCCGGGGTCTGGCACACACCGGCGCTTTGCCCTGCAGGAAGCCGAGGCAGCACGTTCGAGTGCATGGGCACTGCTCAGAGCACAGAAAGACAGAAAAGCAGCAGTCTTTTAACTGAAACTGCACACCCTTCATGCCGCCAGGAAGGCTGGTCAAGCTTATTATGTTAGCCTTCATCCTGCATTAAATACAATACTTCAGATTATACAATCAAATCCCGCAGGAATGGGCAGGCAGAGGGATTAACAAACAACAGGCTCCAAAAGGGTTGTCACAGTCAAAACAGCAAGCGTTTAAGCAGCGAGAGCTTGTATGTCCTTTAAATTTGCCCCCACAGGAAATGCAGCTCCTCTGCCTCGCTCCCTAGGGACAAGGAAAGAGCTGATCAGCCGAGCATGCCTCGATCCAAGGACACCCGCGCCACACCAAAAGCCCAACTAACACATCCCTTTGAAACTGCTCAGAGGAAGACACCTGATTTATTCAGGCTGTATTTTCTTAGTTTCTCTCTCCTTGGAAGAGCCCCCCCCCCAACCCCCCTTTTTCACTGCTCAGGCTGTGTTTCTCATTTATGTCAAGCTTTGGCTTCAGCAACCAACCTCAAACTATTCAAACTCCTTCCCATAGGGAAGAGCCCTCGGTGAACAGTGAGTTTGGCTCTTCAGTCTTCAGGGGTTATTTTTTGTTATTGCTACTCCTAACACTTAGAACTTCACATGCTCAGAGTGCTCCGAAGACTTACGTGTGCAATCCTGGGCTGAAAAAAGTAACAACATCTTACCAAAAACAACTGGTCTTTTGCTTGTGTTACTTCAAATCTGCTTTATTTAGCAGTAGTTTATAGTAAATGCTTTCCTGTATTTTCCTCATTAGTTCTGCCAAATCAATTAAGCTCTGAGATAATGAGCAGAACTCTACTATTCTTTTATGCATCCTCAGTAAAACCCACCCATGAACGCCAGTGCTGCCCCACACTACAGAGGCGTCCCCATGGCTACCACCATGCACATCACCTGAACACCAGCTTTGGCACCAACATCCAGAAACACCACCACATGCTCCCAGCACCCAGCTCGCTGCTGTAGCTTGGCATGGAAAGGTCACAAATAAGCCTTTCTTCCTCACTGAGCAGAAGGGACCTTCGGAGGTCCTCTCTCCCCACCTCATCCCCCCCAGCTAGGAAATTCGGATCACAATAACTGAATAATTTGAATAATTTCAAAATTTGTTAAAAACCAATGGTCTTACTGGATTCAGCAACTGAAACCTCTCTTTTTAGGTTCAAGTATGGAAGCCTTTCATTTCTCTACCATTTTATATTTTTAGCCAAGATCTGTAGAAACTGATGTTTCCAAAGCAGTTCTCAAAGATCCACTGAGATTTGCAGCTTGCTGCAAAGCTCAGCAAAAACTGACACTACAGTTGGGAGATCCCAGGGATACAACACTGCAACCCCAGCTCCTCTCCAGAGCTTTAAACCTTTCTTCAGCAGCTTATTTGACAGTGCTCAAATAGCTTTCCTGCAGCCAGGGAGCCTCAGTGCACCAAGGCGGACGGAGCAGGCAGGATCCCAGAAGGAATGCACAGGAACACCCATCCCAGCTTCCTGCCATTAAGCTCACCCCAGGACGTACACTATGCAAACCAAATGAGGAAGTGTGAGGAAGAAATCACCTATATCTGCTGCTCTCCAGGTGCGGGTGTTTGTTCTCTCAAGCAGACACATTACCACAGTTTCCTCTCCATGTGATGACCTGCCACTGACTGCTGAAAGCCTGACCTGAGCCCATTCCCTGCGTGAGTTGGTTTCCAGACTTGGGTCCACTGCTCTCCAAGGAGCCACATGTAAGAACACACCAGCCTGGTACCTTTGTACTGCCTGCAGCTGACATTTGGCTCTACAAGATGTACTGAAGGATGGCAGGGACTCACAAGTCAAACAACCTTGGAAACTATTTCATATTGCATTAAAATCCACTCACCCTTCACATCTCCCCTTCTTCATCGAGTGCCATCATAATACTGTAGTTTTCCCAGCTCTTCCTAAAAAGGTCACTCTACACACAGCCACTTTCTAGATCATGCCAGGTTTTCAATAGCCCCTTTTAATTAGGCAATCCACCAGAGATGGCTTTTGGCCACTAGCAGCTCACAACCCATTGAATGCTGGCAGCACTCAGCAGACAGTGGGATGAAAATCTAATAGCCGAAGGACTTTTGCTCCAGAAGGGAGCAGTGTGAAGCAGCACAATACTTTAAGCAGAGGTAAGACAGAAATGGAAATACAAGTTCCACATTTCCTTCAAATAATTGAGGTACATGTTTGCAAAATCCAGACTTTTAGGCAATTTTGCATCTGGATTAAAATCTAAAGATTTGTATTTCAGGGCAATACGTAAACTGCGGGCACCTTGTCAAAGCAAAGACCTTCCACTGGTTCAGCCCCAAAAAACGGGCAGCCTTGTTCCAGCAGCTGGTCCCAGCCACCCAGAGCACTGCTGCCCTGCATCATCCATGTCCTGCTGCCCAGCACAGCCATCGCTGTGGGTTTGGTGCCACAGATCAACACACAAGCCTGCAGCTTCACTGAGCCCTGAGACTTGAGCTGGGGTTTGTGCCTGGACTCAATCTGCCCCACCACTAGCCTCTAGCTCCATCTGTGCCCTGCAGCACCCATGGCTGCCATTCACCCATGCGGCAGCACCCTCGGGAGCACAGCAGCAAACCCAGGGAGTGCAACTCCGGCCATGCCTTCAGAGGAGGGCACAGCCAAGTGAGACCCCCAATATGGAAAAACCCCTGAATACGCAAGTCAACCCCTATCCTACTGCCCAGCACAGAAACACCTCAAGTCTATGTGCCTCTTGTCCCTCGTCTACAAGGCTGGGATTATCTATAAATCCCTTCCTCCAAAAAACACTGCCTGCTGAACTGAAAAGGAAGGACAGGGGCTGGCAGCAGCAGATCAAGCTCTGCTCAGACCACAGAGCAGAGTGGTCACTTCCGCACTCTTGGTGCTGTAGGATGCCATGTCCCCTGCGTTCATATCCCTGCGGATGTCCTAGTCCCAACCCCAGGCACAGATCTGCAGGAGGAGCCAGCATACACTCCCCATGCTGGAAAAGACCCGCTGACACTTGACAGGTAATGAGAGAAAATCACCATGGGCTTTGGTACCAGCCCTGCTCATCAGCACACCTCATCTAACGGGCTCCTCCAGGCTGTTTGACACGTCCCAAAGCCGTCCTGTGCTACGCCGGAGTGCTGCCTGCCAGCAGAGCTGCTATCCAGATGTTAGGAATTAGGACTGCTCCCTCTGCTCAAGAATCCCAATAAATTCTACCCGTCTCTCCAAGTGGGAGATTGCCGTAGACAGTCTATCACCTCCTCCGCTTTCTGCAAGGTGTTAGAGCCCAACTGGAAAATAAGGACTTGCAATCACTTATTTACCAACCCAGAAAAAAACAAATGAAACAAAACAAAACAAAAAGAAAACCAAACAGACAAGCAAAGCAGATCTCTCCTGCAGAGGCAGAGTCATTCACACTCCCCACACCATGCCCCTGGGTACATGTGCTGTGGACCTCAGTTCAAACGCTGATGTTGCCAACCATCTAATCAATGACGAGGCACCTATCAGGCAGTCTCTGACCACCTACTTGCCCCTGTGAAACGCCACAGGAACACTTCCCCAGCACAGATTGGTGCATGTACCAAGGGTTTCCAAACAGACCTTTGAGCACACAGGGCTGCAGCAACACCACAGGCACAGCCGGGCTGCTCTTTGCACATGGGGCACACACAGCACAGGCAGTAACACCTCCGGGCATCAGCCACGTGCCCATGGCCATGGAGCCATTTCTGTGCCAGGTCAGGAGCCCTGACCTGCATCCACCAGCTCCTGGCTGTTGTGGGTGGTCACACTCCTGCACACACTGTCCTCATGGGTGACAGGCACGAGCCTGAGCCGGGAGGAGCAGCCACTCTGCTGTAGGTAGCTGTGGTGGTGCTCAGGTGGTTGTAATTGATGGCTTCCAATCACTGCCGGCTCCAGCTTGCCCGGTGTTTGCATTAAATTACCACAGCCAGAGGCTCAGACCTGTGGTGTTTCCAACAACTTGCTGGAAGAGGTCATCACACCGGAGTATCACCACAGAGCAGTCACTTGCTAGTTTGAATAGGTGCCTGTTGGGATTTACAAGGCAGAGCCCTATGTTTTTACAGGATCCGCAAGCACCCCTCCAGATTTCTATGTGCCTTATTTACCTCCCCAGGTGCCCTGAGCCCAAATCTTCTGAGTCACTATAAAACAAACTTTGAAAAACCACAGAAGAGCTGGCAAATCCGTTCACTTCCACCCACTGAGACCCTGTGGCTCCTGTCAGGGCTCCCGCTGGGGCTCCTGGGGAGGAGCTTCCTGTTCACACATGGGAACCAAACATCTGCCCTGAAAAACAGCTGGGGCTACACAAACAAAAGTGGTTAAAACCCCTGAGTGAAGGGCCTGCTCCTGAGATACAATTGCTTCTGTATGACCATATGAGCACCTCTCCAGAATGCTCCAGCTTCCTCCCAGCTGCCAGGTACTTTCCATGGGCAACACTAGACTTGGCCAAAATGATCCTTTTCCTGTTTTCCACCTAAACCATTACTTAGTTACAGGAGATTTGGTGAGCTCACTGGATCAGGTCAGCTTGACCATCTAGCTCCTAGGAATGACAAGGTCTGTGCAGCCACCAGCAGTTCTGGCTCTACAGACACACAAGGGAGAGCTCAGATCTCCCTGCAGAAGGACCTAGTGCTCAGCCAGCACCATCCAGCACAGCCCTGTGCCCTGAGAGCAGGCGGGCGCTCTGCCAGGGCCGGGAGCCACTTTCCATTCTCCCACCTACAGCAGCACACCTTCTGGTTTCCAGGCACTGAAACTTCTTTGACCGAATTTCCCTTTGCAATCTAGGATCTGTTTGAGCTTGAGATGCAAAGCAGGGGCGAGCCCCGGGGCTTGTAAGGTGTGTTCCCACCACCCACCTTTGGCTCGGGGGCACTGACCTGCTCCCTGGGAGACTCCCTGGCTCTGCACAAGGCACCAGCCCTTGGCACCAGGAAGGCCCCGGGCATGGCAGCCCAGAGCTGAGCCTGCCTTCCCAGGAAAGACGAGCCCCACACGGCTCCTGCTCTCTGCTCACAGCTGCCTGCCTGTGCCGTGGCTGCAGGCAGAAGGCTGTGCTTCCACATAAATTCCCAAGGAAATACACCCAACAGTTGGCCACGACCTACTAACACCAGGTGAGTGACAGGGCAGGTACGCAGTACTTCGGTTGGGGCCCAAAGTCTGGCAGAGTCCGGCAAGGCTCAGGCTGTGGCTTGAACCCCTCATAAGGGGCACCTCGGGCCCCCCTCAAACAGTGACTCGGAGAAACACCAACTCCCACTGCTTGTACAACATCCTGAAGCAAAACAGATTACAGCAATGCCACAACGCAGTGCAGCTTTGCAGTAACAGCATTTGCACCTTTGGGTGCATGCTAGCAACTCCAAACACATCACGTTCTGTGAAAAGCAGAAATTAAGTCAGCTAAAGAACTCCTGCCCCATCTCTAATGAAGAAATTAAGTGTAAATTCACAGTTTCCTTTCTGTGGCTAAGCCTCCAGATTTATTTGAGAAGATGTAATGTTAGAGGCACATTTATTTTCATGTTTGGAATTTCTAAATTGGTATAAACCAGCACTTCAAAGTAATTCAGTTCCTATAAAACCCAATCCCACGGAGATGCCACAGTATATTTGGACAGTAAGTAGATGCTTTGTCATATTCCCACATGTATATGATTTTTTTTTCTTTGGGAACATTTTCTGCCTAGTTTCAAACCACATTTCTATGCCCAGGCATACATATATACTGAGATTGTTTATACAGCCTGCCCAAGGAGTTCGTTTTATTTAACAACCCGGTATAGTAAAGCTCACTGGTGAGTATCTCATCATTACACCACAAAACACTGCGCTCAATGAGCATGCAGGATCTGACATGAAGCCACAGAAGCCAGAAACTTGAGAATTAATGCTGAAACACATGATTATCCCATGCCGCCTTGCCTATGTTTTTCAGCATAGGAAACAAAATAGATTTTCAGCCTTTTTTGAGTCGCAGACCCCAAAGCATTTCCCAAGAGAGATGCAGATCCTTTCCAAGCAAATCTAAGTCTAATGAATAGAAGTCTACTTTCCCTAGTTACCTCTCTGGGAGTTTTTAGAAAGACAGCATGGGTCTTGACATAGAAACCACAGCAGACAAGGAGTCGGGCGCAGCTCGAGTGTGGGATGGGGTCACCAGCTCAGCATGTCCTCAGGCATGCTTGTTCATGACATGGAGCATTTTGTTTCATGTTAAACTCAGACTCCCAAATCAGCCACCACTTGGACACCCAGAGCAGGGAGGTTTGCAGAGGTACCTGGACATCCCTGTTCTCTCGCCCTTGTGCTGCAGCTGGGGCTGGAGAGCAGGGCTGGGACCTCCTGGCAGCCATTCTCATTGTTGGCCAAAAAGGCAACTGCTGGTTGGGGCAGCACAAAGGTGCCTGCATACCAGGTTCAGAGATGGGATGGGGGGGGGGGAGGAGGCACTCCACAGTGATGCTGTGGTGCAGCATGGCTGCCTGCACCGTGGGAATAGCCAGACCTCTACATTCAGTGGCACTGGGGGGAGAAGGTGCTGGGACACCCACACACTCCTCCCGGGCCAACAGGCAGGGGCACAGGGTCCTGCCTGCTCAGCTTTTGCAAGGGCTCTGGATACCACAGCCGCACCATGCTCCAGCCATGCAGCCGACATGACCTTCAAACCTACTGGGCCTTAATCTTGCTGGGGCAGAACAGTTCAAATATGAAGTAAACCCACTCAGTGTCCTTGGGACTTGATGAGCTCTGTCAGCGCATTGCTGCCAATGATGTTAAAGACAGTCTGCTACAGAGAGCTCATACTCCTTTTCATTGCCAGGGGCTCAAGTCCAAATTCCACCCAGGCTTCGAGTGGGCAAAATGCAGCAGTGACTCCGTGCAAGTATTTAGTTTTAGCTACAGGAGTTACAAAGACAGCCCAGTATTTGACACAAAATTCATTATAAAAAGCTATTTCTGTTGAGGGAAAGCAATCCTAGAGCTCACCCACTCACTCTCAGTACAAGGACTCTATCAAACTAAATTCTTCCCCAGTACATCCTCCTTCCCCTAAGCTGCGACTGCAAATTCACCTCCTTGATAAGCGACTTTTCAGCAGTACTTAAGGAGAACAACCAACCAGCCTCCTCTCCTGACGCAGACCATCCTCCTCTGCACATTTTCACCACATCTCTCAAAGCTGTTAAGCATGTGCTTCCACCAAAGCGATGGGCCCATTCCCAGGCTGAGCTGGTGACTGCCCTTGCCCAGGCTCGGGGACACAGGCCAACCAGCCACCCAGGCTCCCCTGCCAGCCAGAGGAGACCCAGCCACCCTCTGCAGCCCCTGCATGGCCAGTCCCACATGGTCACAGCGAGAGCAGAACAAGTGGCTGCCACCACACTGACCACAACTGCCTCAGAGTGCTCCTTGCACTGGGGCAAAGCCTCTCCTATCAGTGCCAGCCTCTCATCATGATGCCGAGGGGTAACAAGCCTGCACGCTCATCAGCAAGCGCTGCCACAGGGGTGCCATGGGGACAGTGGCATGCTGAGGTCACCCCGAAACACACCACTGGCAGCAAGTGCTGTAGCTCCCTGGCTGAGTCACAACCGACTGCTGCAGGAGAGGAGCATTCAATTAGAAGAACACACAAGGGGGCAATGATTTTCCTTTCACACCACATTACGCCTAACAGCCTGCGCTCCCTGTTTGTAACAACCAAATACTTCAGCCCAGCAAGCTCAGAATGAATCAGGCCATCATTAGGTTTTCATTTTTTTCTTCCGGAAGGAGCTTAAAGCACAACCACCCAGTCCACCGGCAGAACCTATAAAGCCCACTTTTGATAATACCGGAACAACCACCAGTGATGTATCTGCTGAAGACAACCAGGAAACCCACTAGTGGGTGGAGAATTGGAGCTCAGGATGGGAAGGCAGCTACAGGCTGATCTGCTTCACCAAAGCAGCTGCTCCTTTAATACATTTTCCTGCTGCATTCCCAGGGCTGGACACAAAGTGTATTAGAGTATTTCATTGTCTTGGAAGGTGGAAATTGATGTTAGGTTTTTGCAGCACAAAGAAACACAATATTGCAACTCTTCTCTTGACACTGCCACTCTGGGACTTGGAAACAAAACATCTTGTTAACTTTCTGGCAATTCTAATGATTAAGTAAAAAGCAAAAAGCAAAAAGGCTCTCCTTCTGACTGGTAGGAAGGCTTCCCAGCAGCCTTGGTCAGCGGTTTTAGAGGAATACACTTCAAATAAATGGAAAGCATAGAAATATTAGGCATGAACAAATATTAATGGTATGCTTCATTTATATCCTGCTGTACTTAACCTCAAAGGATCTCAAAGCAGCTTTACAAACACAATCTTATGCTACATGTGTTTCTGAATAATAGTAATAAATGCAACGCAGCAAATCACGGAACTGAGGCATCTAGGGTTGAAGGACGGGTTCAAGGTCGGCAACACAGCAGCAGCGTCAATCAGAACTAGAATGCGGTTTTCCCCATCCAGCCATTCTGCTGTTTCATGTAAACAGGTTTTCTCACAGCCCTGTTCTGCTGCAGTGGTAAATACAGAGGGTTTCCACTGACTCCAACAACACTGGTGAGGCTCCTCAAACCTCGTATCACCTGTCACTCAT
>JBCJKH010050487.1:8206-19221 GCA_039877255.1 Loriculus beryllinus | reverse complement strand
ATGGTCAGCCACTTTACGATGCTACTGAACAGAACACATCAACATTGTTGATTTCAGGGCCTGTCCATGCACCATATAAAAGTTCAAAGGGAGAATATTTTTGAAGGACCTTTTGGGTGGTTTTATATTTTTCATGTCTTTCTCTCCTTCTCCCTCGTCAAGAAGTTATATTCTTATGTATGTATAAAGATTGTTTATTATAATTTACCTAAATGGTTACTGAATTATAATACATTCAAATATACCTTTTTTATAGCTACCCTGACTCCAATTCTAAGGAAGGAGAGAATAAAAAAGAAATAAGAACTTTAAACACCCTTCTAGGACACTAGCATTTAGAAAAGTGTTTTTTGAGCAAAAGAAACAGTGTATGGATACCTATGCAAACTCAACAATTTTAATAGTTTGCTTGTGTTCCAATTGAATTTATGAAATAGAAGTGAGAGTGGGCTCCATGTATTCAAACTAAAAGTATTTTTAAGCTAGAGATGTTATTTTCATCTTTCTTCACAAAATTCAGTCTTTTAATTTGTAAGAGTTTTATATTTTCAGTTTGGTTTTTTTTCCCTGTGGCTTGATAGCTATAGTCCAAATTGTCTTTTATTAAATTAATTTAACCATCGATTTTCAATTTTCCATGCTTTACCCCGTATTTGGAGCTCATCTCTATTTTCAGTGAGCATTAATCTAGAATGTCTCTTTCTAACAAAGATATGATGTTAACAGTCTCCTTGCCATACTCCTAATCTAGTTATGTGTGGCTGGTGTCACAATGAAATAGAAGATTGTCTTTTTCTATTTTTGGGTTTTGCTGATACCCTTTTTGATCTAATATTTTAAACTTTATTATTAGCTCAAAAATAAGATAAACACAGAAATAGAGACTAAAATTTAAGCCACATAAATATTAATTTTATCTTTCTGGAAAAATCATTTATAGCTTTAAAAATGCTTTGTAAATGCAGTAATTACTATAGTAGCGGCCAGATCTTTCATTAAAATTATAATAAGCATGCCAAGTGAACATTAACAGATTTGTAATAACTGTTTTTTGTCTTATTCTATTATTGATGTTTTGGTATATATATACTTAGATTTGTGTGTGTCTATGCAAATCTGTGTAACATTTATTTCTTTAATACTCCAGTAAGATACAGAAGTCATTAAAAGTCTTTCAGCATAGCTCTGCTTCCACTGGTGGTGGTGGGTGTGCTTCATTCAGTAGTTTTTTGATTTAAATGTACTCTCTGAAAACAATTCTATCATCAAGCCTGAAAAATAAATAAATGCATATAAAGAACAAGAATTGACAGGAAGAAAGACATTTGGAAGGCACTGAAGGAGAAAGACTCAATTTGCTTATGCTTTATTGCTATTCTGATCATTATTTTAATGACTTCCAAGCAAGTAGCAGATACAGTGGGAAATCCATTAGATCTTTTCACAATGTACTCATAAAATCCATAAATATAAGACACCAGAATTATGCCGTTCAGACAGTATACTGTATTTTAATAGATATGCAAATAGGATTAGAGATGTTCAGGATCGTTACTTTTTAACATCCATGAACTGCTGTAAATAGCAGTAGGGTCCTTGGATGTTGCAAGATTGTCAGACTGTCTCCTACTGCGTCAAGCAGAAAAAGGCCATACTGGAGTGAATCCCAACAGTACCTGTGATGCTCCTCTGACTGTGATGGAATGAGGATAGGAGATCCCATGTACTAAACTACCTGTAATTACTTACTCTGTACGAGAAGTAACTGAACAGTTTCTTCCACCCAGCAGAGGTCATCTCTGAAATTCTTATGGTCATGCTTTTGTGTGAGCAGCCGTAAGAGGCCAGGAGGAGGATAACACCCTGCAGGTTTCCTCATATTTGATAATGAACAAAAATCGTAGGACTGGCTAAGATACTTCTGAGAAAATTATAGCACTTTTGTACTTCCTTTAACTGTTCAGCTGACATATTTTGGTTTTGAACTTATATCATGCAGATGTTTATGCCCAGGCACACCATTCACACACAAATTCAATGACTTTCCTCAGTTAAGAATACAAGAGTACAACAGAAAACTGAGTTAATGGATAAATGTGGCCAATCTACGGTACTAATTAGTTGTATTGCCTTTTTTGGCAAGGTCTCCATTAAAAAGAAATTCATCTTGAACCTGTTCTGAAAGGCAACAAATCAAATTTGAACAGCTGGATCCAGGCAATGGATTATGTCAATGTAACATGCATTCCAGATCATGGTGACTGTTCTCTGGAGAAGAAAAGAGAACCAGGTTGCAATCAAGAAGTGAGATATAAAAATCAGAACTCTCTTTAAATGAGCACTCAGTGACTGAGGAAGATCTAATCAAACCAATGCAGAAGTTCATGTTTTCTGGAAGAGCTGATTCCTAGGTACTGATTCTTTTCTTAGTAGGATATTAGTTGCTCTCTTTAAGTTTGTTTCGCATAATTGTTTCAATTTTCAGCAGTAAATGAACCTTTGTATAAACTTATTCTAAATTGGGGTTTGCCCAGACTCTTGTCCTGGAATGGATTTTTGACCAGAGAGAACTTTTGTGAATCAGAGGTTGCTTTGGATAGTAGGTTTGGTGTTTAAATATTAAAAATAACTACCTTTTCATTATTCAGTACTGAATATGTGTGTAAGCTTATGAAGTAGTGTAAAATGTATCCATTATTTGGAAAAGTGTATTATTTTGTATATATTACTTCTAGCACAATCAGATGAAGTGACTGGGATTTCATCAGCATTCTGAGATTTCGGTTACTTCTGACCTCTCCAATGTTTCTAAGATGTTTCCTCTGATGTATTGTTCTTTCAGTTGATCTTCGCTCATACTTGTTCCTCTTATTCAAGTAGAAGTTCTCACATCCTTTATTCCTTTTCCTTTTCTTCCAGCATCTGTGCCACTGTGTTTCAATGTTTATGCTGCAAGATGCTCATCCGTTGGGCCTGAATAAATAACACTGGGTCAGATCCTTTACTGTTGTTGCTGCAGCAACATATTACAGTTTGCTGTGCACCTGAACAAACCCAAGAACTTTTCACATTCAAATTTCAAGATCTGTAAGGACCGCGTCACCTGTCAGTGGTGTCAACTGGTTGATGCCTGTAGCCATGCACACAGTTGTGTTGTGGTCAGTGACACAGCTTCTTTGTGTGGTCTTTTTTTCTTGCAAGCAGCTTTCTGAAAGCACAGCTATGGTTTTTTGTTTGTGGTTTGTTTTTTTGATTGCATTTTTTTTTTGTTTTTAATTCATTTATGCTCTGATCAGGCACGATACAGCTCTGGATTAGCATGGCACTGTCTCTTTGTGATTATACCCTGCAGGTAGGACTAGGCTTCTAAACACCATCTGGCAGTGCTGCTAAGGGCCTGAATTATATCAGAGCATCCAGACAATGAAATGGAAAAGGCATCATAGTAAACTTGATCCACCTGGTTTTGTGTGCTTTGCATGCAGACACCAAATAGGTTGTCTAACATGAATTTAAGCATTATAAATAAGGGCAGGGTGAGCTGCTTAGAAAGCTGATGTAACCTTTAGCTTAAGGTTTTCTCAATTCTGTGATGATATTAATAATTTATTGTTGCAGTTACATGGGTTTATGCATTTAATTCCTAATTATTTTTTTAAAATACTGTCTGCCTGAAGACCTAAAACCTGCAGTCTCTACTTGAAGCTGGTATGTTAAGATTCATCTAAGACCTGAGCCATGGCTGGTTCTTTTTGAAGTCTTTGAACTGAATATAGCTTTAATTTGAGCTCTGTCTACTTCAGAGGGAAAGGAAACACTTTCCTATTCTGCGCACAGCCAGCCTGTGCTGGAGGGCTCCTGTCTCTCTTCTCACAATGACTGCAGCAGCTAATCATGTGTAATCCCTGTGTTATTTCCCACAAAGAAAATCTGTGGGGATTGGAAAAGCATGAATTGGTGGATACTCACATTTTACATGGGTAGATGCTTATATAATATTTTATAAGCCGTATCCTTTTGGATCTGCCATTATTCTGTTTTTTATGTGGCAGATGTCATGATTTCATTTGCACGGCCTGGTTTGTGGGTTCTCAAAACACATAACTTGTAATGCTTGATGAGATATAGTGCTTTTTCTTTCTCTTTAAAGAGATGTGGATATTTTGACAGGGTTTTCATTTTATTTCTTTAGCATAAAATGCTGAACTGTTATAAACTGGTCAATAATAGAAATGTTATATGTCTGGGTCTTCCAGACATGTCTTTTTTTATGCAAATACTGTTCCTGAATATGTCTTTGCTGGGCTGCCAAACGTCTGGAAACCTTGGACAAATAGCCATTGCAAATGGATTGACTGATTTATTTTTTTTTTTCTACTGCAGTGAGTCCAGCAGTCCAGGGTTTGTCAGAGCTGCTAGATATGAGTTACACAATGCATTTCCACCTTAATATCCAGCATTTGCCAGACAGCCTTGTGAGTCCTATTGAGTGTGAGGGATTGTACTTTAATTTATAATATCAAGAATCTGGATGGTTTTATACTCCTAAGCAAATGTTTGTTCCCATAATTGTGTTCCAAACTTGGGTAGAGAGCAGGTTTAGGTTGGCTTGTTTTGTTGTTTTGTTTTTTTCTTTTCCTTGATTGCTTGATAATTCAGCCCAGTGACGGTATCAAAACACTAGCTATGAGTTGGCATTTAGACCTGTCTTACAGATATTCTCACAGAGATGCAGGGAATTTGCTTAAGTGTTGCACACAGCCAGGTTTGTCAAGAGGATCATATGAGTCCCAAGTAGCTTATTAAAGGATTCAGATAGCAAATCGGTAATTAAATCCTTCTATCCTCTTCTCCTTGAAGGAGTTAAAAGTTGGTGGCTTTTCTGCTCTACATTACTTTTACACCAATGCAGGATTTAAATTTTCACCTCCTCTAATGACAAGATTAGGTCAAGTCTACCCTAGAATTATATCTGTAAAACAATTCTTGGAAGGATTGTTTTGGGGCTGAGTTTGTTTGAGTCCAAAGTTCCTTTTGCCAAAACCAGACTCCAGTGAATACAGGTTTTCTATTATCTAGGTAAAACTGAGGCAGAGGTGAAGATTGTTTAAGTTTTAGTCTAAATAGTGAAGAATTTTTGACAGGCAAACAGAGTGTTTATAAATTACAGAAGTGGTAAGCTTGTTTTCCTGGAAGGTTTTTAACAACTACTTTTTATAAGCTGAGTAATTTTTAACTCTTGATGAAAACTTCTCATGTTTTATTCTAAAATCGACGCTTTAAATGTGTCCTTATTTATGCCTTATCTGTAAAGGTGACCTTTTCTTCAAGGTCGGCTTTTACAATGTTTATCTCTATCTTTGTTACAGCCAGATTGGATTATGATGTTCTAGTCTGAGTTTAGCAATTTATAAAGGCCATTCAGAAATTTTGTTAATAAAGAATAAGTCATTTTTCTTGCTTAATCATGTCTCATATAGATCTGTGCTCTGTAAATAACGTAGCTGATAATTAATTTATAGCCTTTTGAATCTCCTTGAGAAAGAGAGAGAAATCGGGTCTGCTGAGATTCATTACAACAGCAACTAAAACCACTGAAAAGAAAATAAAACGAGAAATACACTTGGCATATATTTATTTACCACAGAGTCTGCTATTCTGGGTAATAAATGAGGTGGGATAAGGAAGATAAAGCAAACCCACAAATTTAAGACATACGTTAAATAGCTACAAGAGCAGTCTGTATGTAATTTATATTTAAACATGAAATCAAGATATGCATTGAGGTTAAAAATGAAAAGGAAAAGGTTTAGGATCTTTCCTGCATGTATTCTGGTTGCTCTGAAACCTGGATAGCTTTTCCATGACTAATTGAAAATTGACTGTATTTCACATCTGGTTTGGCTTAACTAAAATATGCTGACTACTACTTGCACAATTTCTTTGTATTTTGTTCAGAGGTGTACTTTACCTGTGCCATATTTGTTACATAGTCCAGATTGAAGCCCAGACCCACATTCTTTGCCCTTTTCTTTAGCTCTAGCACACAAGCAAAATGATTGTTTTAACTGCTGTCTTTGATCTATATGTCTATTTTTTTTATCCTGTGGTTCTTATATCTATTATAAGGTACTAACAGAATCCTGGTTTTCCTATTAAGGCTGTCTTAACAATACAAACAGACTGCTGTGAAGTGTGTATTACCAGACAAATCATGCAAGTTGGTTTATTAATTTACTCATATCTTCTTAAAATCACTCATTGTCTACATGTTCTTTAGATGCCACAAATAATGGAAAACTGAAAGCTAAATTATCTTAAAGATTTAGACTAGCATGTTTGCATTCATTCTTGACGTGATCTAATTGGATTTGTGCTTTTCAAATGCTTCAATCATAGTCACAATGAATTTTGTTATTCTTTGCTGTTCAGCCAAGATGTACTCTGTAATACAAAATTCAGGCTGTTCTGTAGCTACTCCTCAGAATATACAGGCAAAAGTTCAGATTAAAAATAATAATTTAAAAAAAAGGTTCATTTAAGGGGATATTTTAGGGTGAATTTCAGTTTTGTTTTAGAGAGATCCCTATGTTTTATTTATGAGTGAACTTATTCAAAATTTGCAGAAAAGGGGCAATCAACAAGCCTAATCTGCTGCCTGTGCCTAGGGGTAGAGGTGAGGTGCTGCATTTTGCAGTGTGGACATTGTCCTCAGGAAGGGTTGTGGTGGACGTGGAGGAATCATTGACTGCCTAGAGGATGGTGTCATGGGTTTCTGATAGCTGAGTCCAATTAAAACTGTAATTGCTCTACTTAAATATTTCTTTCTGAAATGGTTGTTCTTTTATGTGTATTAAGCAACTTCAATATTTAACTGTATTAATAACTTTTGTGAATTTTGATATAATTATCTGGTATTTTGTGACGTTGCGGTAGTTTCTTTGCTTACCAAGCATAATACGCTAGAAACAGCCTTGTCTCAGCTTGCTAGGGAGCATGTCCATGTGTGCGTATACATGCCTGTGACTTCAAACTAACTCTGTGGGGAAATGTGAAGGAGCTGTCTAAATTAATCATCTCTCAGCTACTGTTGTATCTCAAACAGATAAAATGTTTCTGAAAAGGTCTGGAAGAAGGAGGTGGGGGGAGATTCAGACACTAATTGCCTTTGCTGTGTCTTTAAGTAAGGTGCACAATCAGCATCTGTACTCCTAATCTACTTCAAAGAATATAGGAATACTGCAGTTCACTACTGTTAGGGGGGAAAAACCCGCAATCCTAGGATGTCAGTTTGGAAGCAGAAATTTTTGTCAGTTGAGAGAAGGTGAGTGGTCTCTTGCTGTTCAGTTCTCCTGTGCTCTCAGACTGAGCACAGCCAGACATTCCTCTCCAGATCCTCACCATCCTGGGCAGGGCTCAGGAGTGCTTAAATCTGGGCTGGGTTTCCAACAAATGGCACCTGAACAGCCTGGCTGCATCACAGGCTGAAATCAGCAGTGGGGCAAGACGGAGGAGAGCTAAAGACCGTTGTTCCCCACCACCTTTGCAACATCGTGTGACTCTGGGTGAATGAAATACACAGTCCTGTACTCCCAGAAATACATTTTGGGTGCAAATAACCTCGGGTATATTTGCCTCTCCTCCTGTAAGATCCTTGTTCAGCCCCATCTCCTGCCTGTTACAACCATGCCATCCCTTATCACCAGTGGGATCACTGGGGTGGTCTGTGCACTTCACTCTATGATGCAGACCTCTGCTCAAAATACACAGTGAACAAAAGATGATGATGCAAGCAGGTTTTAAAGCATCTGTGTATGTGTAGAATATTAAGAACTCTCAAACGCAAATAGTTGTAACATAGTTTGAGTTTCTACAAAACACAGAACCATCAATCGTCCATCAGGTGTGAAAACTATTACTGTCAAGGTCTTCATGGATCAGAACAATGGAAAAAAGCCTCTCAAAACTGTAGTTGTTAATTTTTAGTTTTGATGCCAGACTGTGGCTTTGATTTCAGTCTGACTTCACTGGAATTATTAATGTGCCTCTGTTTTATGTTGCATGACTTCAGGTGATACCTTATATGAGAACAGCCCTGCTTTTTGTAACAGTGATTTCTGCAGTGTGTATAAATTCTGTCCCAAATAAGCAATATTACAGAAAACTAATAGTTTCCTTAACTAGCTACCAGCAAAGCACAACACTGGCATTTGATCTTTGCACTTAGAGACATAAGGTTTTTATAGTATAGGCTTGAAACTCATAGAAATGATTGTTCTGCACATTGCTTAATCGATATGATCTTGAGCAAAGACTGCAGAGTTGCTATTTTCAGACTTTAGAGTTCAGAGTTAAATCTAGACAACTTAACATCTCTGAATTTAGGAAGTGCCACTTAAATAGTTGCCTAGTTTTAGACTGGAAAGATGGTATGTTTCAAGGAAAAGAATAATTGGACAATCTCTAAATTTATCAGCTATTGTTCTGTTTTATTGGAGCCACTTATGAAGATATGAAGATCTCTTTTCTAAAAGGTTCACTCAAAAGGCCAGAGGTGACGAGTATTAACTTTTAGAATTTTAAACCAGCTTTTCCATTTTTATTTAAAAATAACCCTTTCTGCTTCTGTAACAAATCTGTCCACACAGTAAGTAGTTATTTCTAAATGAAGTTATTTCTAGAGTTTATGTTGGGGGCTTTTCTGTTGTTGCCTCAGTGGAGTGAAGCAGAAGTCATTTTGTATGGATGCTTGTGTATCTAGCTCTGTACCATATATAAGCAGAAAAAACATTGCCTTTACAAGGAAGCATGGTTTTGCCTAAGGGGTTTTCATCCAGCAGTAAATTTAGATGGCCAGAGATACAGCTGAAGCCAACTTTTACCCCACTGTTTGGGAAGTTCATACTGTTTGGAAACTTGGACATCACACCAGCACAAAAAACAACGCAAATACATTTTGATTTGGCCAACTCCATATGCAGTACTGAAAACTGCTCTGACTGATAAGACCAGAACAATTTATTTATTTATTTCCATCACAGATCCTTCCGCACTGCGACTGGATACTCAGGGAAATTGGGTTTTAGTTCTCTTAATAATGCAGGGAGCAGTTTTGTGGAAAGGCAAGGTTATTCACAATCCTGGAACTTGCCAGGAGGAATTCCAGCATGAAAACTGGACCACAATGCCAGCTGAAATAGCACAACAGAAAATGCCATTTTGCAAGTGACAGCTGGAAGAAATCCAGGATGTAGAGCCAACAGCTGTCTTCAGTTGTCCAACTACTATATTTCACTACTGGTTCAGAGTGAGACTCGTGATTTTTGCCAGTCTCTCTTGGTTTGGGAGAAAATGGCTATTTGTAGAAATGCTATGGAGGTATGTTTTTGGGTCTTAGGGAAAAACATCATAGAGTGAGAGTTGATTTTTGGCAAGACATTTGATGCTGTCTTGCACAAAATTCTTTGTGTGAGGGTGTTTGTGGTCTGTTTTGTGGTCTAATGGATGAAAAAGTTGTTTGTATCACTTGGTCCAGGCAGCAAAGTTCCTTTGTCTGAAGGCTAGTAGCAAATACAGTACTACAGGCATCTATTTGTTCTAAATGGTTGTGTTCAATATCTCCATCAGTGATTTGGAGGAGGGAATGAGGTGCTTGCTCATGCAGTTTGCACCAATTTGGGCAGGGTGACCACTCAATGCAGTCAAGAATAGGGCTGCAGTCCAGAAGAAACCAGCACAGGCTGGAAGGATAGGCCAACAAGAGCTTTATGACATTCAGCAAGAACAAATGCAAAGCCTTGGTCCTGGGAGGGAACAATCCCCAGCAAAGACACAGGCTGAGGACTGCCTGTCTGGGGAGCAGATCTGTAGAAAAACCCCTGGGGCTGTGGTAGGTATCAAGACAAGCATGGACCAGCAGTATCTGCTTGACAGCAAAGGCACAGTATCCTCAGCTGTATGGACAGGTGCATAACCTTAGATCAAGTGAAGTGATTATCGCCTTTACTCAGCACTCCTTATATCCCCTAACTGCTTATGATTTTGGACCCCTTTGTACAGGAAAGGTGTCAATAAACTGTAGGGAGTTCAGCAGAGTACTGCTGTAATGGTTGATGCTGGATAACTTACCCTGTGATGAAAGACCAAGAAGTCAGAGCTTATTCAGTCTAGAGAAAAGGGATGTCATGGGGAGGATGTAATAGCAGTCCCTGACCACCTAGCATGAGGTCATCAAGGAGATAGAACCAGGTCCTTTGTCTCTTGTCCAATATATTCAACAGGAGCAAATAGAGAAAAGTTGCTCTGATGCAAGTAAAAGCTTTTCCATCATGAGGACAATGCAGGTACTGGAAGAGATAGCAACTGCACAAGCTGTGCAGGCAGTCCTTAGAGATTTTCCAGACCCGTAGGGGAACAGCCTTGAGCAACTTGATCTGAGCAGACCCTGCTTGAAGAAGGAGGTTGGGCTAGGGCTCTCTCTTGAGGTCTCTTCCAGCCTGAATTATTCTGTGATTATCCAGAGGGGACACTTTATGGAACAAATGGAACAGCTGTGTCCTGTTCTCACCATAAAAAAAAAAAAAAAGAGAGACCCAAAACAAACCAACAACAGAAAACCCAAACAAAAAAAAGCTCACAAAAAACCCTTATGGAAAGGCAGGGGCATGAATAGACCTATACATCCCAGAACAGAATGAAGAGCCTTTTCTCCCTCAAGGGTAGTTCTCCATCCTATTGGTAGTCATGCAAAATGAAAAACATAGATCTGTATGCAGCATCTGAAGAAACTCTTTAAGAGACTGCTCCCTCACCCCACTAACCATTACAGAACATATCCCTCACTTTGCAGAGGGTTTTTTCCGTTTGGTTTGGACTCTTAGTTTTTAATAACTTTGATCACTACTGTTTGATCTGACAGGAGCTCCCCAAGGGCCTTTTCCAGGACAATGTTAATGTATTAGTGTCAGCCCTAAGGAAGATGGAAAATAATGTGTGTGTATGTATATATATGTATA
>JBCJKH010050486.1:9792-32937 GCA_039877255.1 Loriculus beryllinus | reverse complement strand
ACACAAACCCATCCATTTATAACACACAGTATGGTCAAGTTCTGCCTTGAAATAAATAAATAAATTAATCAATCAATCAATCAATCATTCACCAGTTACCTTCACAGACAAAACAGACCCAACTTCAGGAAAATATAATTTATTGACAATTAAAATAGAACTGGCAGTGACTCCTGAGGCCTTCTAGCCACAGTGAACATGGAAACAGACTTCTAGCATCCTTTGCGGCTGTCAAACATTCAAGGTCCTTAAAGCCATTGTCTTACCAGTCAGTACCTGCTAGAAGGTGTGCAGACCACTGTGCTCTGACCAAATGAGGAACAGTATTTGCTATGTTTAGCCAAACAATTTTCAAACCAAATATAAAACCACCAAAACTGAAAACATAAGCCTTCCTTAATGACCCTTAATTCCATACACAAATATATTATTGAGGATATCAAGTGTAACTATTACAAATATACAAACAAGCATGTCTGCATATGCAGTGGAACCACTAAAATCGGTCATTCATTATGCATGTCCCAAAGAAAACCCATGAAATGTGTGTTCAGACATGGTTATCCAAAGACTATTAAAAAAAGACTAAACTAGACTAATATTCAAGAGGTGTTTCTTCTTTGCAGGCATTCTAATGCAACTCTCCATTCCTGAACAGTGTCCACTCTTGAACAGGTTTCAAATGCTCTCTTAACACCTGTAGGTTGTGGGAAAAGAAGGGAAAGAGAGAACAAGGCTTCATCTAAAATTATACTATCCCTTATCAGACAGACCATACAAAAACAGATAACGCAAAACAAATACAAAGTGAAAGAGAAGATGCAGGGATATACTTTTAAGTAGAAAAGGCAACTTTAAGGAAAAAAAAATGTAAAAAAAGTTAAATACATGAATTTTAAATACAGTGACATTTGAGCAGATATAGATAAAGAAATCCACTGCTGGAACACATGGGCCAAATCCAAGTGAATTACACCCACTTAACACAAGAAGTGATTTGACCCATGATCTTTAATTAGCCTGGCAGAAATAATTTGCCTTACACAACTGCCGCATGCTTTTATTCAGCCCGACCTTTAAAGTCACAGATTAAACATAACTGCTATTTAACATCCAAAGATGCTTGGAAGAAGTGGCATATAGCTAAGCACAAAGGAACAAGTGGAAGTGACAGGCAGAAGAAAAAAGTCAGCAGAATTTCCCATCATAGGTTTATATGTGTCATTTAATGCTGGCTGAAGGAACAGATCTTACTAAGAAAGGGAGGAGGAAAGAAATGGAGGCTATGCAGCATCCACATGTACAACATGCCCCGGAGACAGAAGTACTACGGAGTCAAGGACAGGTCATGGCCATGACTTTACAACAGTGCAGAAAATGCTGTCAAATTATATCTGCTATAACATGCATACTGTGCAGCCTATTCAAAAAACATCTTTTTCTGTGAGGCCCTTTGTGATTTTCTTAGCCTTTCACAAGGTCAAACAAACTACCAGCTTCTCTTCTGGGCACAAATTTGATACTACTTCATACACAGTATCTCATATCACATTGTACATCACTTACCATAATATAAGCAAGTTGTTTAAAAACAGAAGGATGTTATTCTAACCAGTCTAACTAAATACTTTATTATTACTTCTAAAGTGTTGGCTCATATACTGTTAACAACAAAAATCAGTCATAATGATATTAAGGAAAGTATTGAATATCTTCATAATACCTAAGGGTTATATAGTGGTATTCCATCAATTAATAGGAATACTCTATTGATTCCTAGGTGAAAATAATATATAATAAAACAATCAATAAGAATTAAGAAATGCTGCTCAGACAATCTTACTCTAAGGGGAATATACACTGGGTTTTTTGCTGGAAAAAGATCTGAAAACAGAACAGGGTATCACTTAGAAGCAGAAGTTAGTACAAACAAGAAAATAGTAAAGATATTTCAGAACAATCTTCAAAAACTATTTTTGAAGGCATATTTGCTGGATTGTCATTAAATATTATAATAAGTGGTATTAAACCTCTAAGAAGCTGGGGACTTAGATTACTTTACATTTCCTATTCACAAACCTTGTTTTGTGAGCATTTTAAGACATTGAGAAACAAACTATGGCATGAAACCCCTTTTCAAAAAACAGAGGAAACAAAATCTTGTCTGATTAAAGAGCATTTAGAAGGACCAGTCCTTGGAATTCACTGAACACTCACAAGGTTACAATCCACTTGAGAGAATCTGGAAATGTCATAAGCTAGCAGAGAGCAGCTCAAGCAGTTTATGAATAACAAAAAAGCCAAGGGAGATAATTAGAACCTTGCACTCATTCAGCAATCAAGCATCATCATTATCAAATACAGAGAAAACTAAAATACTTAGGCATTTTAAGGTTGCTCAGGTCTGTTAACTCACTCAGCAAAATGCCATATGGAAGTAAAGCAGGAATGTGGGATTGGCCCAGGGACTCTGGGTTTTTGCATTGCCCGAGTTAATCACATCATAGTTAATAGCATTAAAGGGAATATTTTTATAGAGTCTTATGTGAAAGACAATTTAACTTCTAACCACTTCAAAACATTGTTTTGAAAATTAAACATACCTGTAATTTTTTGAGATTTTTTTAGTAGTTATCAATGGACTTAGTTTAGCCAGCTGAATAGGTCAAACTAACTTTCATGAACTGAGTATTGCACTCATGCATGCCATGTATACACATACCCAACTGAGTTATCTCTGCATGATGAGCATATGCATCAGCATTAAAATAAAATCTTCATGTCAATAGAAACTTCATGAATTTCTACGTGTGCTGTAGTCATTTTAGTCAGAGATGATCACAGAAACTTGGAAATCAACTGCACACTTTCTTTCCCATAAATAAACATGCTTAGAATTTCAACAACCTTGTAGCAGCAGGTTATAATTACACTATTAAATTTTCATTGTTCTATGTTGTCCTTCTCAGGGGTGCCCTAGTCCTCCAATAACAGAATTACCGGAACTGTAAGTGATTTTGCACCCCAACCATGATAGTTTTCAACTTGGTGAAGCTTGGATATGCCAGCTTTCATTTCAGAAAAAGTGCTTTTGGTCTAGATTTGGGTAAATATGTTGCAGACCAAAAGCACTTGTTCTAAAACTTTGTTTTATTAAATTAATAGAACAGTAGCAAAACAAACTCCTCTGCATGAAGGTCTGACATCTTCTAGGGACAGGCCCCTGTAGAAGGGACAATCCATGTGCTTCAGGTTTTCAAGGATTAGTTAGACCAGTTACAGCTTCTAAAAAGCTCTCATTTCACTATTTCCTTCTTAAAGATGGTGGAAGAGGGATGAAACTACTTATTTAAAGAGTATACAGTAAATAAAAAAAGGCAAAAGAAATCTTAGTTACACCTTTAGAAGAATATCTTCACCTTGGACTGTTAGCGAGATTTCCATAACCTTAAAACATACTGACTTCATAAATTGCTTCTTGCTATTAAACAGTAAGTATTTCCAAATCTTACTGTTGAAAACCTATGTCTCAAGCTACAAAAAGTAACATTTTTGAAACACACTATAGTGAGCTTTGAGGCTTGAATTTTAAGAGCAAGGGTTAGCTAAACTGAGAAGCCTTAGGGAGAATACTTAAAGAATGGTATTTATGCCTTCGTATAAAGGCTGAGTACTTCCCACAGTATGAAAAATATTGATGCATTGTCTCTTAGCACTGAAAAGAGAAGAGATCCAAGCACAGATTCTACATGAAATACAAGCAAAGTGAAACATATAGAAAGCTCATTTATAAAATTTATTTCCATTTTAGATAGATTTTCCTTGGATAAACACACTCCCATTAAACTGTATAAACCAAGTACAGCTTCATACTTTCTCTGCAATCAGATATATAACTATAGCTAAAACACAGGCATAAAGCTAAAATAATGAAGACTGGTTTTATAAGAGGAATTACTGATTCATTTTCTTTAAGATGGTTATCTATGCTCAAACTGAAAGACTAGTTGCTGCTGCATTAGTGTAGAACCGCGGGTTAAAAATAAATCAGTAAGTAAAATGTAGCAATAGAGAATGGAAACAGCTCTCCACAGCTTTCCAGGCAGGAAATGCTTCTAACCTGGTCGGCCTAACTGTAACTAACCCCAAGCTTGCATTTTTGCCTCCTCAGTCCCCAAGCTTATATGCCAAACCAGTGTCAGACTTGTGGAAAAGGCCTGCTCAAAGCAGGATGAATGCCAGCATCCGATCCAGAGCGTTCTCTAACCAAGACCTAGGAAATCCTATGAGATGGATGGATCCTTCCATTAGTTTATCCTAACCTTGAGCCTGTCTGAACCTGGAACACACTTATGGCTTTCACCTTCTAAAATTTTTTGTTTGTTTGTTTTAACTGAAAGACCAATAGCAGCTTGGTTTCTGTATATCTCTAGATGAGATAAATGCTTGTGAGGGAAAACTCTCAGATCATATAAGTAAAACAGACTGCCCAATAATCATCACCTGTGCCCTCTGCTCTTGCAGTATAAGTCCTCTCCTGCAGTCTCCTGCATAAGCTGATTATATTAGCAAGAATGTGATGCAATGCAGCAGATGCAGGGTGAAGTGGTTGCTGCTGAAGAGCCAGGAGCTGCATTGCATGCATTTTAGGAAGTTTTCACTTCTCACTGGTTCAAACCTGGTAGCAGGCATTGAATATCCACTAAAAGGGGAAGAATATCAAGTTGCTCTTGGAGTAAATCTTCCATGTTCAAAGCTCTCCAGGGAATTTGGTTCATAACCTCTGAGAGAACTCCATAACCTGGGTCAAATTTCAGTAAGTGGGGACCATCAGGAGGTCAACTTCAAAAGAACACTTCTGATCTGAACTCAATTACACCAGCTGCAGACTCTCCCATTCAAATCCAGTCACATACAGTAGCTCTTACGTTGAATATATTCTCTGCTTTCTCCTCTGGGACCCCAGAAGTGACTGCTTGTTATTACATCCACAGCAGCAGTGTCATGAAGGACTTCAATTAATACCAACTGCCAAAAAAACCCAATCCTGACCTCTATGTCCTGTCCACTCACTTTAATGAGTAAGAAAATTGGCGTGTTTTAACCTGTCATCTGAGGTATACTTAGTACATACTAAATACTTGTGCTGTGATGATGGAGGGCACAGACATCCTGACATCTTGGAGAATTTCTGTTGCCCAGTTGAAAACTGTAGCATGGTTAATTAACTGTTCGATACCAGGCTGGTTATACAGGAGCCTAAACCCAAGAGAAGTTTAATGTTATGTTCCTACCTGAAGCTGTAAAAAATAGGCAGTAAAACCTAGCTGGGTTGAGTCTCATTCCTCTAAGAAGACAGATCCAGGAGGCATCCTCAGATTGTGACTGACACTGGAAAACAATTAACTCACTGCAGAGAATAATAGCTTTGCTCCCAGAGACATTCTTCACAGAAATGAGTCACAGTTTCAATGATTTCAGGAATCATCCAAGCCTGTTGTTTTCAGGGTGAAACAATTAAATAGTAGTCTGGAAAGTGCGTTACCAACAGCACTGCAGAAAGGCAAACGCTGCCGTTTCAGAGGGATTGCTCACACACTAGATAGGATTGGTGAGCTTTAAGAAAACATGTCAGCCTTGCCATTTCAAACACAGTAGAAGCACCATGAGAGTTTGACTTTCAGAGAACAACAGCCTCCTCACAGCATAAGTACGAGATTAATTCTCTGTAGTGTCAGGGAAGTATGCGTAGGGAGTAGAGATGCTACAGTTCCTTTTATATTGTTCTCAAAAGCCATGACACAACTATCAGACTGCTTATACATATATATGCTCTGACAACACATTTCCATGTACACATGTGAAAACGGATGCAATAATTAGAAAGGGTAAAGTCCAATAAAAAAAGTACAAATATAAACAGAGAGCAAGAACTTAAAATGTAATCATATTCAGGTTATCTTTTCATGTCTTCATCTTGATTTGATTTAGTTTAAGATAAGCTTTTCTGGCTTTTAGTTATTCTGCAAGTTCTTTTTAATTGAAAGAAAGAGAAACAAGCATCATTTGTCAAGGGCTTTTTCCTCATCATGCCTCTATTCTTACAGTGATAGTAGCACCTTACATGTTCTCAAAGATAAAGCTTTATGGCATTATTTAGCAATCATTCCATGAAAGATCACCTTGCTAATTGCTAGTTAAACCAGAAAAACTGATCCCCTCAATAATTTTCTTCAATTTTCAGAACAACCATCTTCTTTCTACCTATGCAAATAACAATACAGGCAGAGCAAAAAGCAATGGCCTCATTTAAATCCAGACCAGTGAAAATCCAAAATCCATGTAATTCATTGACTCTGCTGACATCTGTGAACAGATTTTTACCACTAACTGGTGCAGCAGATCAAAGTTAAATTTCTTTTGTTTTTCTTCAGACATATGAACTGTTTGCATGGCTAAAACTAATCACCTGTGAATGTCTGAAAGATTAAAGATTTTTCTGGTTTATTTGCTAGTTTCATAAAACTTTTTCATTTTCCTAAGCAAGCAAGTATCTACTGCTTTCTGTGAATTTGTCAGCTGTGGTTACAATAAGAGATGGCATATAAATCTCCAGTATGTTTAGAAAATTGGAAGCAAGCTGTGTCCTAATGTTTAAGTGAAAGACTAAGATTACTAAGTTAGGCAATAGCAAGCTTTCAGATTTCCTCATTATATCCTGGTTTTAAAGGTTATGTGGTTCCAAAAATTGCCATAGAACATGAAGGTCAAACAAGAGGAGGACGTCTCAGGATTGAAGCCTTAGGTCCACATCTACGTACTTGTATAGGTGCCAGTTAAATCATCCTCCATCACTTTGAGGCTGGGTTGGAAAGGACCTCAAGATCATCCAGTTCCAACCCCCCAGGCATGGGCAGGGACACCCCGCACTAAACCATGCCACACAAGGCTTCTCCTAGCCCTTCCCTGAACACAACCAGGGATGGAGCACTCACAACCTCCCTGGGCAACCCACTCCAGCGCCTCACCACTCCAACAGCAAAGAACCTCCTTCCCACATCCAATCCAAATCTCCCCTGTTCAAATTCTAACTCTCTATCCCTTGTCCCATCTGCAGTTCTGATTTTTGCTTTTTGAATGGAAAAATCTGACCCACACTGAAGTCTATCTACATCAGTGTGACACTGAGTAAATTCCATAAAGTGAATATAGATTTAAAGAGCTTATTGCACACTTACCACTGTTCCTTCTGTATTTTCACAAAGGTTTTAATTTTCTCTTTGCCAAACTATCCATTTTTTCCTGTTCCACTGAACTAAAGATGATTATTTATTTCATACCCCATGTTCTGTAATTTATCACATGACTTTGTCTTTCTAAATAAAAAAAGAGGTGTAAAAACAAATTAAGTATTCCATCAAATTATTTTTGGTGGTGAGAAAGAATGACAAAAATATGAAAGGCAGCTTTGGATTTCTATTCTTGTCTTCCCCAACACCTTTTAACAAAATAAAGCAACACAGAAGCAGCTGACAACCTCTAATGGTTTTGTCTCAGATAAGTCCAAAACCAAATTTATTAATTTGGTCCTTGTACCTTCCACAGTGTCCAAGCATCAAATCTGACCTGTGCTGTTACACAGTCTTCTCTCAGCCCAGGACCGTAAGCTGCTAGAGTTTTATTCAAAGCCCATCATGCTTATCTTCTTCAATACAAAACAACCCACACCTACAACTCCCTTCATCTGAAAGAAGAAACATATGCAGAATTGTTCATATGAAAAATAAAGTGGCCTATGAAAAGGTTGCCAAACCACAGAGAACTACTGAAAAGAACTTGCTCAGAAGTTTAAAGGATAAAAAATATTTTTTCTAATCTATATTCTCATCCATCATGCTTGATGAGCATATATAGATTCCAGTGTTTGATTACTTAAACTTCAAACAATTAAAATGAGATTGACCTTCTCAATAAGCTTCCTTCAGCTAATTTCTTGTTATCATGCCTTGATAATACACTAGCAAGTATGTCTGTAAATACTAAAACCCACCTCTAGAAATTATACTTATTTCTTTTGGCTGTATTACATTTTAAAAATTTCCATATGTTCTCTGTGTGTTCTATAAAAGCATCAAAAAAACCTATCGTAGAATCATAGAATAGATTGGATTGTAAGAGACCTTATCTAAAAGACTGGATTTCTTTTCATATTTTTATTACTTGGTTGTGCTGAGAAAAAGCTATTTAATAGTCGCTTTTATATCTCTATCTCATGAAAAAAAAATGAAGCATGACAAATTAAAAATCTAAGATATATTCTCAAAACAACATGTGCATAAATTATTAAGTATTTTGATAGTGCAACACTATCAAAGAAAACCAAATAGCTCTGAACTGAAACACTTGAATCTTCTAAATATTTCTTTATAGACTTATTACTCAACGGCTTTCTGGAAATGAAATAATGAAAATATTTTATTACAAAGTGCACTGGTGGAATGAGTAAATTTTATCACTTATTATATCATATTTACAGAAAAATAATGTTGAGCTTGCAATTAATAGCATTAGGAACTCCACTACAAGTTTGTGCATGCTGTTCATACTTTTTTTAAGCATTCAGCTTACCTGAAGGCTCACATCAATACAAGTTGCTAACAGAAGACTGAGAGAATTTTCACCAAAAAAGTTTCAAAGTAATTGATCTTGCTTGAAATAGCACTGACCCAATTCTAGACATAAAAGCATAAACTACTGTCACTTGTAATATTTTATGTTTGTGCTGTATCTACACAAATACATCACTCTTCTAGATTGTATACAGAATAAGTGAAAACACAAGCATGAGTTAATATATGGACCTAATACTGTTTGGTTTCCTTGAAAGTAGGGGACGAAGTGGGCATCAGTAGCCCAGGCTAATGAGCCACTAATGAGTCAAAAGAAAAATAAAATCTGATTCATTAAATAATTGACAGAAACCAAAAGTTTGCTTTAAATGAGCAAATAAATGGGCAAATTTGCTACCTATTTGAATGAACACAGGGAAAGGACCATGTTAAATTAATAGTAAAGACACTAGCCCATCCACAAATGCAGCCTATAGATGACAAGAGCCGTAAATTCCTTGACAACTTTTCACTCAAATAAAGGAAACTTTTATTTAGCTCAAAATCAACGTACTGGATCGGTTTCTTAAGGTCTGTCTTCCCCTCTCAGTGAAGGTTATATATAAGTCCAAATGAACCTTCAGAGTCTCACTACACTACAGCAGGCTGAGTTTAAATATCTGATTTCTGATTTGAGACTTGAAGGGGAAAACATAAATAAACATCTTAAATTCCTCTTCTCAAACTTCATAGTTCTTCCAAATCTCAGATTCAAGCAATAAGTAGAATTTTTCTGCAATACATGGTCACCACTGCTTATTTAATTTGCCTACTATTATTCACCAATTAGCTATAACATTATTATTAAGCATTATTACTAATACTACTATTTTCTAATAACTAATAATGCTATGTATTGCAGTATGATCTTAGAAAAGCAACCCTATCGATATTATGATTGGGAGGCATGGTTTAGTGTGGGGTGTTCTTGCTTATGGCAGGGGGGTTGGAACTAGGTGATCTTCAGGTCCTTTCCAACCCTAACGATTCTATGATTCTATGATTACTTGACCCAGCTTCAAATTCAGCATATTATTTTAAATAACTTTCGAAATCAAAGACAGAGTTTAATCAAGGAAAGTAAAATAGAAATGCATTGCCCAGGCTAAACGTCAACGCAGGTCAAGTTCTGCCACATATACTAATGCTGAACCTCACTACATAAGCTCTCTTAATTTGCATTAGTAAAATAACTTTTTTTGAAAAAATCATATTCCAATAAAAGCCCACATAAAGGGGTTCTGTGTTGCTCAGTACAATACATAAGTAAGTGATCAAAAATCCTTGCTGCTGCTGATAAATTACACCACACATACCCAAAGGATCTGGAGTAAGTGCTTAAATCTTACCCAAAAAAAAAAAGCTACACAGCCCTGCTACTGTTGCACAAGTGAGAGTTCATAAATTATCCACACCCTGGTCAGCATCTCACCCCATCCACAATAGTCTGCATATGTTCCCTTGACCTCATATTCAACTGCAAGATACACGCTTCCTTCTTGCTCTGGGTGATACACCATTAAATTGTGTCTCACCTGTGAGCTGATTTTCCAAGCACTTCACTAGAAATCAAGTTCTGAAGCTGCAAACGAGATTAAATAGCACTATAGATCCCTCTTGTCAGAAGTATTATATGTTTGATTCTGTTCCCATACTGTTAGTAATTTGCAGTGTCAAATGCAGTGCAAGGTCACAGTACATATTATCAAGAAGGCTATATAGGGAGATAGAAGCAGTTATGTTATATTGTTTGAAAATATTCATTCTATCTTTCTGCTCAAAAATAAATAACTTCTTTACAGTAATCTAAACTGTGGGACATTGTATGTAAAGCATGAAAAATTAAAAAGATGCCTACTAAAATGATATCAAATGATAAATAATTTAATGGATAAGCTTTATAGAATGTAAACATTCCCAAATTACTTTGCCATGAATTAGTAATCAAAAGATAAATTATTTAAATTTCTGTTGCAAAGAGGAAAACTAATATGATCATAAAGATTCCTTGTAAGAGAATTCCAGACTAGAAGTATGTTTTCCAGGAAGGTAATTTATGCTCCAATAATTTATAGGCATAAAATTGTGTTTCTGCAGTCAAGATGATTTATTTTCTGCACTTACCATAACGAATATTTGAAGCACAGTGATAACCTTCTTTTTCAACTGTGCAATACCGTAAACACCAGGAAGGTCTTTTCATAAACTAGAATTCCTCTGTCTGATTTTTCAGGAGCTGCCTTCAGGAAGTCAGTATGTGAGAATACAGCCATTGCTGTGTTTTAAAATACTTACGTTGTAATTAATCTTCAAGAGTGATGCACTTAAAAGCGTCAGCGCTATAAGAGGCAAGAGAGTTATATCTATTAAGATGCAAATATCCAACAGCTTAGTCTCTATGAGAATTTTCCATAGTGAAGAGACAATTGCAGACTTCTCTTAGCTTCCTTTCAAATCCTGACCTATTGATCACTGTAATTTGCTTTGTTTCTTATGGTAAGTATGCGCTTTTTCTTTCTCTCTTTTTAAGTTTAATTTATACTGTCAGCATTAAGGGCAACACAGTAAAACAGTTCAAATACAAAAAAGTGATTGACAAATTCCGGTCAAAGCTCCCAGTGACAAAGATACATGTGGCACTCTTACTGTAGCTTAAGAAATATAGTAAAAAGAGATGGAAATCCATTCCAAATCAGCCACACAGGCAGGCATCTGGAGAGAAAGCTGCTGCACAGGGGCGCTCACTAACAGGAGGGGAGAATCATGCTTTCATTAACAGCAAGTGCTTGTACTTGTAGAATCTCAAGTTTTCAAGATGGGGCAAGCTCAATAAGACCTCTAGCCATTGGGCTCAAGCTCCTTGAAAATATAGATGGTAACTAGAACAAATGCAAGCACCATTTTCTGTTTTATCAACAAAGAATGAAAGTAAGCAAGGCAGAATATAGCTTTCAAGCACTCTCTTAGAATTATATACTTAATTTCTGTAAAATAAGTTGGATGCTTCTTCTACCTAAAGTAGAACTGGATTTTTCTTTTTTAATTTATTTCCATAATAGCTTATGACAATTATAAAGAGATTATAAATTACAGAACACAAACTCATCTTCACTATTCTATTAATTTTTATAAGTATTATCATATTTACTATTCTGATGCTGTATCAAGATCCAGGACAATAAAATTTAGAGGAGGGCTATAGGTGATGAAGTAATAAAGATTTTCCTATGAAAGAGTTTCCATGCAAAAAACAGTAGAGGCAGACAATATAGTGCCATACAATTAGGAAAGGCACAAAGTCATTCTCTGAATATCAGAGCCTAAAACATTGGTAAAGAAGACAGTAAAAAGTATGATGGGTTTGAAAATTCATATTTTGGAAAATATGCAAGAGCAACAATTGCTCAATTAATCTGTAAAAGTACTTGGGTATCAGGACAGGGTTTGTATCAGGACTAAGAGCACCACTGGCTCAGAGTAATTCTTCACAGGCACAACACACAACACTGCAGATGAAGATAAATGGGCTATTAGTTTGGAAATACACTCAGCATTTATTTTTGAGTTTACAGGCTTATCAGCTCCTGTCAATTACATTACCACGGAAAAGAAATCAACAAAACAATAAAACTTGCAGTGCTGATCTAATCTCTTAAACAAGTTCATGAACTAAATATGATTCTAAAGTTAGTAAAAATACAATTTGTAGTAGTACCAGGGAAAAAGTACTTTAAAAAGTTATTGGGTTAAAATTAAGCCCATGTTCTCTTTCTTTCAAGAGGATGCAATTTTTTGACAATTGCAAAGGGACGAAAACAACTGAAGGACAATTTGAGGAGTGACATTGTAAGAAATGGAATTTCTCAACACAGTCAGAACAAAGCCCAGCTTAGCCAGCTTGTTGCTCTGGGAAACAAAACTACCGAATACAAAAATAATCAGTTACTTCATTCCTCAAGCATAGCTCTAACCGATGGAAGTAAAAAAAAAAAGTGTTTGTGTACGAATACCTATGATAGCCATCTTTTCTCTAAAGTGCCATTTAGGTTGTGCATTCACACAAAACAGAGTGGGAAAACCTGAAACAAAATGGTAAGGTCTATAAGGACTACAGTCCAGTGGTATGAAAGAATAAGAAAGATTTGCAGGGCTTAAACTGGACAAAGAACAAATTCTGTTTAGAATAATTTGTAAAGTACAACAGGGAGAACACTAGTAACTTGCGCTGTACAGGCATGTCCTGGCTTTATACCTTAAACAAAACAAAACAAAAAAAAAAAAAGAACAAAAAAAAAAAAAAAAATCTGCTAAGTGTATCCCCAGAAGTAAAGAAGAAAAGACCACAAAGATCAGAGACCTCTACAAGAAAGTCTGTGTCCTATGCTGTTGTCCAAATCACCCACCTTAGAACACAACTATTTATCCCCTAAGAGAGTAATACATAGTAGTAGAGCTAGCTACAGCCTTCTGGAACTTGCAACTCAAATTCTTACACTGATAAAAGCCACATAACATTTACTATAAAATGGAGAGCGAACTAGAGGAAAGGTGAGGAGGATTAAGTCCATATTTTGAATCTCCATTCTTCCATGACAGATTTAACAAAAGTCTGACAAATATGCTGACTTTGTATAATGGGCTGACAGCATTGCTGGATAACATAAGAGCAACTGACATCATCCACCTGGTCTTGTGCAAAGTTTTTGACACTGTCCCACACAATATCCTTGTCTCTAAACTGGAGAAACATTGATTTAACACGTAGAAACGCAATTTGTAGGAGATCAATGTCCCTGACTCTTCCGGCTGATGGAAATCACATGAACTTGATGTGAAGAAATAGGATATTTGAAATGAGATGGTCAAAATCTAAACAATAGTCACCGCAAAGGAAGCTAAACATAATACACCAGTAATCCTTCCATGGTCATGATATGCAATAAGCTCCCTCTGGTCTGGACAAGGAAAAAAATAAATAAATATTTTTTTCAAACTCAAATAACTAACAGAAGTTATGCACCTTTTTGATTAGCTCAATCTTGATACTTCTCCTGTACCAGTCATTATAAACTCCACAATTTCAAATAGAGCTTGCTCCACTTAGAACTGACAGCCTGGGATACACATTACAGACTCTCCAAATTTCTATGCTTCTATGGCCACAGAGATGAGAGATCCAAAGAAAGAGAGAAAAAACACAGTTCTGACAGAGTAATTTGGAAACACTGAATTTTGAAGAATTTGGTGTGAATATTTAGAAATAATAATTCTTCAACAGCTAAAACCAGAAAGATGTCTTATTGGACATTAAAAAGAGCAGGGAACAAAACACCAGCATTTCTCTGATGAGGCTCAACAATTTATGTGAATCAAATAATAATACACACTAATACAAGAACACAATAGCAATACAAAGGTTCACATGAAAAAGCTGTATCAACTTGAGAATTAAGAGAATTAGTCTTAACAACTATCAAGACAAAATTTATTGTACAATTTACTATGTAGCCATTAACCATTTAGTTAAAAGTGTAATTCTAGCACCAGTGTAATTGCCTTGGAAATAACCTTGATAATAGCTTTCGTAACTTTTTAAAATTTAAATGTGTGAGTCAGTCTGCAAGGTAAATCCTGAAGAAGAAAAAAGAAACTGTCGAGTTCAATGCATTGGGGCTTTCTATGAAGATGAGGGGCCCACAGGAGAGTCAGGTACCAAGAAAACATACATTATAAATATTCTTTATGTAAAAAAAATATAGTATGGGGAGGTATGAGTGTAAATGGGAATGAGGTCTCAATTTTTCTAAACATTGAAGGTGAAAGTTAAAAATTGTTAGCTTAGCAATATGCTGGCAAAGTTAATAGATTTCTTAATAGAGATTTGAAAGCTGTAATTAACACTGAAGCACAAAATTACACTGCAGTTTTAACAGATTTTGTAGGTTACAAAACTTAATGTAAAGAATAGTCTGTATATGAATTTGGTAAGGATGGTGCTTTTGGGTGAGGATGTTGTTAGTAGATGGTGGGATATGGAGATCTAGCTGAATTATTTTAATTTTCCACCTTTTTTTTTCCCCAAAAGAATCAATTAGTCTGTGAGATTTGATTGTGAAAGGGGAGCCAATACTTTATATGACCATACTTCACTCTGTAGTCTGTCAAATTATTAATAGGGTATACTTTAAGCAGAAGATCTAAGCCTACAATTTCTTTTTCATCATAGCATATTTCTTATTCTTCTTTTTGTGTTCAATTTTTAACTTTTGCCTACATTTTTTTCTGAGTGATTAAGAGTGATGTGTATTAAAAATAACATATCCAGGAATTCTCAATCTCCTGTTTATTTGTTTTATGTCTTTTTGGTTTTGGTGGCTTTTTGGGGTCTTTTATATGAGAAAAAAAAAACAGATTCACAAAGCTATTTGAATGGCTCACCCCCCAAAAAATGGAAACCAGAGGAAGATGTACAAACATTCTGTCTGAAGAAGCCATTATCTACTAACTTTCACTGCACATCTCTTGTGGTTTCATTGGGTTTGATACCCTATGAGTGTCACTTCAGTCTGGCATCATAGTCTAAATAACAATGATTTAAGTTATACTGGTAACAGTTGACTCGTATATATTCCTTGTATCCTTACAGCCCTATAGTGATGAAAAATTTTAAGGGTCACAAGTGATACCTCTTTCTTACTTGAACCTGCATTAGTTTTTGTGCTGACTACTTGGCCTATGAGTGCCCCTTGATGCAATTTGGTGACACACCTTGAAGTGAGCTTATTGCAGGCAGCAAATCCAAAGGAAAAGTCTGGTTTGGAACCCTTCAAGCTGGAATGCACTAAGAGGAGAAGAATGCTTTAAACCATCATCAAATTAGCACAAGAGTTTTTTCTCAGTCCTTATGATATTTGTTCTTTAGGTTCTGAGGCTGGAAGAATATGTCATAATCTCAATTGTTACAGAAGATGCACAGTGAGAATCTCCTCATGGTCTATATATCAACTTCAGTCTTTTCAAGAAAGCTGAAGAAGACTTTGAAAGCCAGTGACTTGGCAATTTAGAATTTAATCTACTGATTTTGATTCATCTTTACAGTTATATTTTGACCTTGAAAGTTGCTCGTTAAAATCCTGGTGGTTGTCTAGAACCTCAAAATTTTTCTTATTTGTTTGGCTATGTTTAGCTCACTACCATTCAGTGAGCTACTATTTGCCATCTTCATAATTTGACCTTGGTGGCATCCATATAAGGGATTTAAGTAAAATATTCAAGACCATTTCAAAACATTTTGTCTATCTTTTCTTTCTTCTTTCTGACTGTACCATGTACCTCAATTTCTATGGCTTATACCAAAGCTAAGCTGTTTCGATGCCTTAGATTCAGTTACTAATTTAATTTTTAATTTGGTATATACTCCCTTGCTTTTGATAATTACCAACTCTGCACAAGCAAATAGAAAGCCACATATACACACTGTTCCTAGATACATAAAATTACACATGTTGTATATTACATGTTTTGAATTTAAGTCATGTAACTTATACTTGTTACAGCTATTTGTTCATCTTTTCCATTCTCTTACTTTTGCACCCTTACCAGAGTATGATATTATCTATTTAGCATTTATGTCACTTATGTTTATGTTTGTGACTATCCAGATGTTGCTCCTTCTTCTCACAGCCATTTTTCACTATTTTCATGAGCTCCTAAGGAGCCCCATACATTATTCTGTTCTATTTTCCTTTTCTAGGGTCAAGCCATCCACAGTTAATAGGCTTTCATCTGTCTCTAAGGTATGATTCCATTGAAATTCTGTTTTATCTTGTCATCTTCATCTACAAATGCACAGTTCTATGAGCAGCAGCTGAGCTTCCATTTCATCTTTGCTGTCTAGTGAGCCTTGGGTCCTCTCATGAAAGCTTTAGTTTGAATGGAAGTGCTTTCAGATGAATCACACACTTCAGATAGGTTGGAGACTTGCGATCATCAAGGGTTATTTGTCTATTGGATTCTCATTATCTTTCTTTCTGTCCCATGTATATATGAAAGTATTGAACCTTTTAAGTTGCTGACCATCTGCCTCCTTCATTTCATGCAGACATCAGCATCATGCAGCTCTTTCCATCTGGCTAAGCTTTCAGAAATGTTTTCATTTCAAAATCTACTGGAGATATTTTTCTAACAACAACTTTATTAGCCATCTGAGTTTTCCTTTGACACTTTTCCTTGTAATCAGAACAATTCTTTAAGGCAACTTCCAAAAAGCAAAAGACTTGGCTCCCCAATGTATTTATTGTTGTTTAGATTGTATACACACACTGAAGAGGATAGGTCTCTCTTTTGAATAATGCTTATGGTAGTTGTAACAGCAATTCTGGTTGAAATAACTGCCTTGTTATATTAGGCATCATGCAAACTCAGTGAAATGACAGCCCTTGGGCACAAATTGTTTCCATCCAAATTCTTCTTCCGAGATCACTGACATGTCATCTACCAATAGAAGTCAAGGCAGAAACATCAAAAAGAGGACTGGTATGGGAACCTTTTACATCACAAAGAAGGTGACTAAATGATTGCACGTTTATATAGTTAATTGCTTATTTAATGGTCACATAATTAGCTGCCATTTCTAGCTGTAGTTTAATCTCTTCATTTAGGCATAAAATAGCACCATTAAACATTTATTTTTGCTACATTCTTCCTGTTATTTCCAAGCCTAAGATACCAGATAAACACCTTGGTTGGTTTAAATATAGTGAATGGATAATGTCCAGCTTCTAATGACATTCACTGTCTGTTTTTCTCATCAACAGATCAGAAAGGGAAAAAGTAATTACTTTACTTTGTCTTTTGTTTTGTCCCTCAAAATTTATTACCTGCCAACTTAAACTATGTAGCAATGCCTTTGTGCTTCATCAAAGTTAAACATACTCAATAAAACATTGTGACGGCATTCAATTTTCCATTTTCTCAACTTTTCTTTCATTTCTATTGCAAAACACTTTTTCTTATCTTTAGGACTGCTCTCCTACTTTAAAAACACTGGAAATTAATCCTTTTTACTCTTTGCAGAATTGTTTCAATAAATTAAGGGGGAACAAGTGGGAGGTTGAAATGAAAAACTGATTTTTATTTTGTGATCTCAATAAAGTAACCTACTGATAGAAAGAAAAAGCACACATCAACAAATCACATTGCAACACAGTAGATCTTCCTCGTCTTATGAGCTTCAGTGTTATATCAACAGGTTGAAAGCCAAAAAATGCCATAAAGCTCAGGTTAGAAGTTTAGGAGGGCAGAGGACGGGAGAGAAGAGAGCAAAGTAATCTCTTAAGTGTCGAAATTTCTTTCACATATTCAGTTAATAGCGAAAAGAGTAAATGAATTTAAGTCAACAGGCAGAGAAATTGAGTATCTGTTGTCAAACTGCTACATATCAATGAGGTTATACAACAAATATTTGGGGATATCTGTAATGACTAGTGACAGGCAACATGTAGTGAACTGAGCATCAAACAGAACATTGTCAAATATACTTGTGATATTCATCCTTGTTTAGTTGGTATCTTATACATCAGTTTGAATGTACAAACCTTACAGCTGTTAATCACAAAGTGATTTCTGAATCAAGATTGTGATCCCTCTGCACAAAGTACATATGCAGACTTTTAACATGTACATTATTTTCTACATCATCAGCTGACTGCACATACCTTACAAAACTTATAGATTTACTGAAAGTCTAAATGTTTCCACTGATATGAACACTGAAAACATGTCCCCTTGCATATGTCTAAGCACACCATATATAATGAAATATTGCTATACAGAGACATTTACAGCTGGGCAAAACCTATCAGTTGCTGGTATAAAAATAACTTGTGGCTCCTACATGTCATTTCCCTTAATCTTTACTATTTCATGCATGTGTAACTCTCTTCAGTTCTCCAAATTTACTCCTGTTTCACAATCCTCTGAGCAAGAGCAGATGAGGCCCATCAGGTTAATACATTCTTATTACATACTCATGGATTTTAGTGTTCTTCTTTGCAGACATAAGGCTTTATTTATTTAAATGTGGCATTCACCCTTTAGTGCATTTATTACAAGGCTGACATTTTACAATTTTTGCCATCAGAACCAAACACCAGGAGCATTAACTTTTACTGAAGCCTTTACAAGCATTTCTCTGACTTAGAAGTTTTCAAAGCTACTGATCATTTAGATGTGGTATATGCCTATATAATTTTACTTCAGTTTCCTTTTAGAAGTCACATACGTTATTCAAAGTACAAGATAAGATTTTCCCAAACAGTAGTACTGCTTTGTGACTCAAGGAGAAGAAAGTGCAAGATCGCTTTGGGCAAATGTGAAGAGTGGTGTTGGGGTTTTTTTAAGTTTTCTGAGCCAGGAAAGAAAATCCTTATTTCACTCAGAGTGAAAAGAAACAAGAGATCCTTCTTATCCCATTTTGATCTGTTCAAGAAGACCTTTCTGTTCTGCCTGTCCATGTAGTAGGAGTAAAAGGAAAGTTGGAGAGAAGGATTTGGGAGCAGGAGTGAGAGAAGGAGTCAGAAAGGGATAAACTGGCTTTGCTGGTTTTCTTAAATGTTCCAGCTGCAACTTTCCCGAGATTATCTCACAGAAAGGTTATAATCCATTTGTTCCTTCTATTGCTGACGCCACTAGCTTTCCTGATACTAATGCACCAGTGTATTATCCTAAGAGCATTTACCAGAAGGAGTTTTCTTGGTCAGAACTGTCACCACTGATGAAACCAGTTATTCTGTTCCAAATTGTTCAGCCTATAATAGAGAGCAGGAAAACACCTGCTTTTTAGTCTTCCAAAGGGAAAAATAGTCAGGCAGTTGGTTTTGCTCGGGGAATAATTTTATTCCTTTGGATTTTTTTTGCATGTAATAGCCACTTCAGCAGAGAAATGCATAAGATGCTATTTGGCTGTCACTGGACTTTTGTGATTATGAACTCCTAAGCACTAGAGCAATTATTCATATTTAGCAAGAAAGAGTTTAAATAAAGTTACTTATTTTGCAACAGACTCTAAAGTAACTCTAATTGTGTGATGAAAGAAATTGCTGGGGTTATACTTGAATTAAAAGTGCCAAAGAATATACAATTCACTTATTTTTTCCAGTTACTCCAACTCTACAATTTCCTTTTCAGAAGAACCTCCAAATTTTTCTTCATAACACTAATTGCTGCAAAATCCTCAAGTGTACTTGTCATGTGCTTGGCACAGTTAGGAGCACTACTCAGGCACAAAGTCCCTAAGAAGCAGAAAAGACAATACTTAGGAGGTGCACAGCAGCTGCCCTTGCCACATGAGACAGCAGCTTGTTCTCTGCCTGTTAGGAAACACCTCTTCCCTAACAATTCGCTGTCCCACTGACTCCCCTAGAAGCACAACCTTTTCCACCCAGACGAATCCTGCAGCTCTCAGCGGGGTGCCTGCAAGACTCATCCTCAAGCACCACAGTAATTCCTGCTGCCCTCTATGTGTAACAACTCAAGCGTTAAAACCAGCAATGTTTTTAAATCACCAGGGACATTCTTAAAGGTCTTTCTTGTGCGTTTTCTGTTTCAAACTTGTTTTTCTTTACTACAATTTCTATTCTAGGTTACTTTCCAGTCCCTTTGCTGCTGTCATGTTTGTTAGCAGCCCCATCACAGCAAGAAAAATTTAATTTCAATACTAGCTTGTTCCTTTTATCATCTGATCACAAAGCATTTTACAAAAAGGTTAGTGTTATACTTCCCATTTGCTACATGAAAATGGAGGATCTGAACCTGGAATTCAAGTCCTTCAAATCACAGCTCAATGGTAATAGTGTGTAGTATTTAAGCATAACATTCCCTATTCTGATTTAACCAAACACAAACCAAAACCCAGATAAATCCAGTATGTCTAATGGTTTAGGCTTGATAAGAGATTTCTCTTATGTATTTTAAATGTCAGGCCAAACCATGTTTGAAAATGTTGCTTTAAGTTACTTTCACTGGACAGGTATTTCTGGAGATTCACTGTTAGGAAGGTAGCTATCCTTTCTCTGCCTCCAGTACATCCCTTCTGGCCCTGCAACTGTCAATCATTCTCTTGATTTAGAGTGATCTTGGATGAAAATAGAAAAAGATAAAGGTTAAAAAAATCTCGATAGTCTTATTATTTCTGGATGTGACAGCAGTATTTGGGAGAGACAAACTAAAGGATTTCCAAGTTGATTATAGCAAATCCTTGTCTATATATAGATTTATAGTTACTCTCTGAGGAAGGGCTAGCTGGTGCTAAATTTAATTATAAAAACACTTTTACAGACATTGCTACGGTGGATAATAATCCCACGACCAATATTAATCTTTTATGTTGAAGAACTCCATCCTCGGAAAGTTCAGTTGAATAAAAAGGATTCTTTATTCTGTCATGATTATTTTTTACGATTTGAATTTACTTCAAATTAAACTGTTTTCACAACTAGGAAAAAGGCTAAATGAACTTCTGATTTGGAAATAACAAAATCATGACATAAAATTAAGACACTCCAGCCTTCTAGATATCAAAGAAACATTGAAGCTGAGTTTTTTCTTTATTGTTTAGTCTCTACTTAGTTATAGGGGAGCTCTTTTGTATGGATAAGGGTGAACTCACAGCCTGTCAAAAAATTCACTTCTACTTTAACCCCAGTGAAACACTATAGTGCTTCAAAAGTCTCTATTTCACATTATCAGAAAAACTAAAGTGGAATTCCTAGATTAATGTCCTCAGATAAATAGTTTGTAGGCCTAGATTAGCTTACCAAAGCTACTCTTTGCTTTTTTAAAACCAGAAGATGCTAGCTATGGTTTAGCAGAATCACAACATCTTTATAATACACGTATTTTGCACAGTAAGTGCTATAATGTGTAGCTTCCTAATAGAGTGCATATAGTATAACGGTATATTGTAATCTTCTTTTAAGATGTGATTACTTTGGCAGGGCAGAGAAATCAACCTTGAACATTGCTTTTTTATTTCGTAAACCTCAATTATCCAGTATGATTCAAGTTCCTCAAATATTTAATATTAAAAATATAAGAAGGGGAAAAAAGTACAGGGGAGGAATAACAATTACAATGGCAAACCAAAGTCCAGACCCTCAGCAAGTGAAAAACGCCCTTGCCCATGGCAGAAGGGTTGGAACTAGATGATCTTTATGATCTCTTCCAATCCAAACCATTCCATGATTCTGTATTCAATGATTCATGAGCCTAATTTATAATTTATAATTAATTTAACAAATTTAACATTTGGAAACCTAAATAAACATTAGACACAAACAGTCAAAGAATCTAACCTAACTTAGGTGAAACAAGTAGGTCTGCAAGGAGCAGAGAAATAGAAAATTCACTGTTCTTCTATATATCTGAGTTTTACAGTCGATTATAAGCTGTGACTGAAGTTTTCTCCCTGGCATGGGAATACTTCCAATTTTCATGACCAAAACACATTATTGAAATGAAAATGGAGAATTAATCTAAAATTACATAAAAATTAAAAACTGTATGAAATTATGATAAGATGCCTTCACCTACTAAGGTTTATATACAGATTTCCAAAATACCCTGACTAAACCCTATCATCAGTAAAACTAGTACAGCAGGTGATCTTACTTCACTTAGTTCATAGACTAATAAAGGCCTTCAGATTATCTCATACAGTTTAAACTAAACACCTGTGATAAGTATTAATATTTTCCATGACTACTAGGCCTCCTCTACATAAGGGCATAATTACCTGATCAATGACTCAGCTACCCTGTAAGTATCAACCGGTTGATAACCTTCTATCCAGCCCTAGAAATATTCAGCATGAATGATGACGCAAGCATACCTTTTAATTACAGAGAGAGGTCATGGAACTACCCTAATAGGACAGGGGCAGGCAGAAGTTTTTGCATCAGCATGACTTTAGCAAAGTAGGCCCATTTTTTAAAAGAAATGTACTGCAGTAATGTAGCCTGTGGAAAGTTTGACAAGGATGCTCAAGGACAGAAAACTGTGAATCAAAAACCACTAGTGAGGACTTTTAAAAATCACTGCCAGTACTTGAAAGGATACTCAGCACATCAGTGTAGATGTGTGTCATGAGAAAGAGAGCAAGTTGTACAGTAAAGAGCAGCTCCCTAACAAAAATAAAATGTGAATATATCAAGCAAATCACTCATATGCTAGTTTTCAAGGCAAAGACTAGAAAGGATCTGAAAACAACTATGAAAGAGAGACATACAGGTTCTCATTTCAAACAGTCTGTCAGGTAGGTCAGACACCAGGGCTGAAGTCTTCACCTGTCATCTAAGCACACTCAAACCATTCCAGTGAAGCAAGTCTCAGGACAGCATTGCCCATAAAAAGAACTGATTCTTTAGTATCAAGGCACTGGGAATAGGAAATTCTCTCAAGAATATATTGGTAATAGAAA
>JBCJKH010050485.1:0-24484 GCA_039877255.1 Loriculus beryllinus | reverse complement strand
GTTTTTCTCCCTCCCTTCCCTCTTCCCAGGGGGGAAAAAAAAAAAAAAAAAAAAAAAAAAAAAAGACAAAAAAAAAAAAAAAAAAAAAAAGGCTTTGCCAAACGGGAGCCCTAAGTGCCTGCCGTGCTACCCGGGCTCATGGGGGGCGCGGGGGAAACACCCAGCGCCGCGGCCGCGGATGGCGGGCTGAGGAGAGGAGGAGGAGGAGGGGAGGGGAAAGGAAAGGAAAGGAGGAAAAAAAAAAAAACTACTTTTTTTGTCTTGCCCCCGAGCCCCTTTGGCAGCAGCAGGCGGACTATGGAAATGTCACACTACGTGCATGCAGGCGCCGCCTTCCCTGGGTGAAAAAAGGGGGGAGAGAGAAGGGGAGGGGGGGGGGGAGGGAAGGAGGGAGAGAGAGAAAAAAATTACTTGAATATTCCGTCTTTTTGAATGAGCCACGTGTTCAAACTACAAATCAACTTCTCACGTGAGGAATCCCAGCTCTTCAATTAGCGAGTGGATGGGGCGCGCACACACTCACGGAGGAGGAGGAGGAGGAGGAGGAGGGCCGGGGTGAAGGACGGGCAGGAGGGGTGGAGGGGAGGCTGGACAGGACAGGACAAGTTTAGAGAGGGCCGGAGGGCGGGGGAAGGGGAAACCGGAGTTGGGTGGGCTCCGGTCTGCGCCGCCTCTGCCCTTCCGCCGGGGGAGTCCGCTCCGCTCGCCCCCGCCGCCCAAAAACGGCTGGGCGGGAGCACCTCCCCCCGAGTGAGCGGGTGTGAGCCCGCGGAGGGAGGGGAAAAGGCACCGCAATGCCCGCCCCCCCTCCGGCCCCCCCCTCCTCTCCGCTCCTCCCCGCCGTGCCAGGCGGTGGGGATTGTTCATCGGGGTCGTGCCTGGGCGATCCCGCTCCCCGGCACCGGGGGTCGGCGAGGGGGAAGGGGAGGAAGGAGAGGAGGGGGAAGGAAAGCGAAGAGGGGGTGCGGGGTGGGGGGGGGAGGGAGAGCGGGGCTCCGCTCCCGCGCACGGCCGCCGCGGCTGCGTGCTGGGGGACTGCGCGGGGCGGGGGGTCTCTGTCAGCCCCGGAGGAGCCCCACATGGTAACGTGCCCGCATTGCCCCTTGAGCTGAGCCCTACGGAAAGGAGGAGGAAGGGGGATTGGGGAGGGGGTGTAAAAAAAAAGACAAAGGGGTGGTGGAGAGTTAGGGGGGTGATGAAGGAGGGGGGAAAGTCCTGGGGCGAGGGAGACGCGGCCCGGCTCGGGGAGGGGCGGGGGGACCACGCTCCATCTGGGAAATGGTGGACGTCGCGGGGGAAAACGCGAAGGCACCGTTGCCCCCGGCTGGTAACGGCACACAAAGGGATTTGGCGACCCCCCTCCTCCCCAGCTCCCCCACCCCCCGGCCCAGTCTAAGGAACCATTCATAATTCTCCACATTGGTACAGATACAATGGTGGGCTTGTGGGGGAGGGGTTTGGGGGTGTGGAGCCTTTCCAGTGCAAACAAAACGTTGCCTGAAGATGAAGAAAGGATACGGAAATGAAAGCCAGCACTGTGTTTAATATAGCGATCTAGCAGGTTTTGTTTAATAATTCAACGCACTTTAGCCGAAGGTTTCATTTATTCCGTGGTAGGCTCCTTGCGGTACGTTTTAATAGGTATATCCATGGAAAATGGTTAAATGCTTTTATTAGCGAGCAGTGAATGGATTTCCACATGTCCTGGAAATCCGTCGTAAAGAGGAACGCTTCATAGTTTTGTGCCTAACTTGGGACAAATATAGAATTAAAGAGGGGGAATTTAAATCTCCTCAGAAGCCGGGGAAGGGGCAAGGGTCTGCCTCCCGCCCGCCAGCAGCGGCAGCTGGGCTGGGGAGGGGGTACAGGGGCCGGGAGAGGGGGGAAGTGGCTGAGGATTTCGCCTGTGGTGGTATGATGCAAGGAGACATGTCTCACCATGAGGGCTGGAGCCCCGGACCATTGTGGAATGAGCAGGGGCTGGGGGAATGTTGGAGTAAGTTGGAAATGTGGCCCTTTTGTGGTGTGCAGCCGAGCGCTGGGCTTACCGGGGAGAAAAAACCACCCAAAACCCTCTAATATTTGTGATTTCAACCCAATGTTTAATCTCAGTGTCATTTTAATGAACTTTTAATTGTTAGCTTGTGATTGAGGAAACCGAGTGGTTTGTGTTCCGCTCATCAGAATTTAATCACAACTTCCATTTTGTAGAAAATTAGCAAATAATTATCTTGGGGATAGAAAGAAATTTTTGACTTTTTTTTCCACCTACAACATTAACCTGCTTCTGACTTTTCGATGCTGGATGTGGCACTTTTCCTAAATTAATTTGTATTTCATAACCCCGTCTTGTGCAGTCTGGCTAAAATAAATTATTGCCCGTCCAAGCTAAAACCGGCCCCCCTCCAAATGACTGGATTCTGAGTTAAACTTGCAAAAGGAATTAGTCACCCTTCTTCCAGATTAATTGCATTCTTTAGAAATATGATTTGTACCGAATCTATAAGGCAGTCTGCGTTATAGATTCAGTACCCTTTTCTACATGGTGGGCTATAATGTTATCTGGTATTTCCTCTGAAAATTTTTAAGCAGGGTGCATGTATTTAATTTAATATTCTAGTTTGATAACCTGTTTTCCTGGGAGATTTTTTTCTCTTTATTATTTTTTTTTTTTAAGAAATTAAGCTTGCGAGTTCATGATAACAATGTGCACCAGTTGTCCAATAACATCATAAACCGCTTTGTAATCAGATGATTGGAAATAAAACCCTCCCTTATTAGCAATCCCTTTTTGTTACTGTTATTTTTGATACTCTGAACACATCTTGCTAATAAGCTGAAATATTTTCCGTAAGGCTCAATAATGTATAGCTTTGTTTGTCAAGAAGCGTGGGTTGGTTGGTTACTGGTTTCAAGAAGTAAACCCAAACCTGGAATGCCAAAAAAGGCAAAGCAACAACAAAAACTTGCTCCTGCTGCCTGACACAACCCCCCACTTCCCAGTGCAGATGGGCACGGTCCAGGTCAGCTGGGCACTCCCAAATACTAACGTTATGGGGAATATAGCTCAATGATTTGAGATACAATTTATTTTGGCAGTCACAGATCAAATGCGTGAGCACGCAGCAGAGCATTCTCACAGTGAATGTCTTTCTTCGAGCCATTTCTCTGTAAGAAAAGGCATTATTTAAAAAAATAAATTAAAAAAAATCCGCTGTATTTCCGATGTTTACGTTAGTTGCCCACACAGCCAGAGGAGAAGTTAAAATACTTACATAAATATTCTACACTAGGGAGCAAAGCCAACCTTTAATTAGCGAGGGCTTTTACGACAGTCTGCCATTTGGAATTAAAGCTCACCCATGTGCTTCGTCCCACCTCCGGGGCGAGACACCGGCAGCCTCCGCCGGCCCCGTCCCACGGGCACGGGTGGGCAGAGCGCTCCCCCCCTGCTCCCGAGCCCATGCCCCCAGCCCTCCGCTCCCGCCGGCTCGGCACCACGTTGTCCCGCCGGCGGCAGCTTCAACATTTACCATTGAACCCCTTTTTAGGGGTGTTTTTTGTTGCACCAGGGCGGGCTCCCCCCTCGACTCTGCGGCTGAGGCGCGGTGGGCAGCGGGGGCCGGGCAACCACCTCGGGGCGCAGGGGCGGCGGGCGCCTGCCGCGGGGCCTAACGGCTGCCGGGCCCACGGCCTCCGCCCCGCCGGCCCTGCCTCCTCCTCCTCACGGGGCCGCGGGTGCGGAGCCGCCGCTGCGGGCGGGGCGGAATCTCCTCCCTCACCGACGGGACCGGACGGGTCAAAGGTGCTGGACACGGTGCTGCCGCCCCGTCCAGTCCCGTCCCGTCCCGTCCCGTCCCCTTGCCGCAGCCGTGAGGCGCCGCCAGCCCCGGGGGTCGCGGAGCCGCCCCGCGCGCCCAGCCGCGGGCGGCCATAGTAACTCGTAGTAAGCGGCGCGGGCCGTGGCGCGGCGCCGGCTCCCATTGGCTGCGCCCTGCGCCTACCAGCGCCGCCCGTCGCCGCGGCGCGGCCGCCCATTGGCTTCCGCGCCGGCCCCTGCGGAGCGTGGCGCGAAAGCGGCGGCGGTGTCCGCGCGGCGGGGGCGGTGCGCCGTGAGGAGAGGGGCGGCGGCGGGAGGGGGGCGCGGCACCACCGGCCAGGGCAGGGACGGGACGGGACGGGACGGGACGGGAAGGGACGGGACGGGAGAGCCGGGCCGTTCCCTCCCGCCCTGCCGGGCAGGGCCGGGGCTTTGTCAGGGGTAAGTGGGTGCCACGCCGCAGAGGTGCCGGTTCTGCTGGCTGCCGGCTCAGCCGCGGAGCTCGGCCGCCTCGCCTCGCCGCAACCGTGCCCGGCAGAGCTGTGAACAAAGGAGCGGCGGGGCGAGGCCGCCTTACGGGGGAGCGCTGCCGGCGCCGCGGGATGCCCGGACAGGGAAGCAGCGGGGCGGCAGCGGCGGCGGGTGTCCGTGATCGGGGCTGCCCCGAGCGCTGGAGCGGTGCTACCGGCTGGAGCGAGCGGGCACCGTCAACCCGCACGGGCTGTGCGGGAGGAGGCTGCCGCGGCGGCTCCGTGCCGGCTGTTGGTTGTGCTCCTGTCGCCGGGAGCGGGTTCTTCCCGGCTCGGTGTTAGCGGTGGGGCTGCCCGGGGCCGAGCAGGGAGCCGGCTGCGGCACGGGAGCCGCTCCTCGCCCGCCGCGCTTGGAAGTTTTGATGGCAAAATTCCGCACAAACGCCGGTGAATTGTGGAGCGGGAGCGCGGCGGGGGGCTGTGCCGGTGGGAAACGAAACGAATCAATGGCACGGCTGCACCGGGAGGGTTAGGGCTCGGGGTAAAACCTCGCCGGCAGCGCTGATCTAGTGTTTTCCAATAAAAAAGAATCACACCGAGGTTAGCTGTCTGTGCTGTTTTGCTTACCGGAAATTTGCAGGAATTCTTCATTTCGTGATGCGGCGTTATCACAGTCTTATTGTATTAAAATAATACAAACGATTCCTAGGTCGGTATTGTGGTACATAAAACACTGTGGCTGTGCCTTAGACCGAGTCTCTGCGTGTTGATCCAAAAGCAAGGGTTTTAATTTTGCTCCGTTTCTTCCAGGGATCTCTTTATTCAAACACCAATTGCTCACTTGATCTATTTTCAGCTTTCAAACATTCGCAAACAGATTTTTGCAAAACAAAAAAAAAATGCGTTCGGGGACATTTAAATGAGGAGAAAATGGCTCACAGTCCTTTTTGTACCTATATCTACAGAAACTTTTCATCAGTGCTCCCTGTGCTTGCCACAGCTGGATTTAAAATGGGGGCTTTCAAACCTGAACTTATCGTATTTCAGTTTGATATCTGAAACCTGAGATCTTCGCAATTGTGGTGGAAAAGGAATGTAGAGAAAATATAAATATATCATATGTAATGCAGCCGGGCAGATTCAGAAGTTTATTTGATCAAGTGACAGGAAGAATTGCCAACATGGCTTCCTCTAGCTACAAAATATTTTGTGGGGCTTTTACAAGGAGAGGAGAACTGAAAACGAAGGCATTATTTCAAAAGGAAAAGTGTTTCTCATTAGTTAAGTGCATTTTAACTCTGCTCAGATGTTTTTTGGTTCTGCTTTTGTTTTCTTACATTTTAGAGAAATCAGAATATATTTCTTGATTGCTCCTTCTTTGATCAAGGAGATCTTTTGCCAAGGGAGGGGAAAAAAAATCAAGTAAGGGAGTAAAATGGGGCAGGAACCCAAGCATGAAATCCCTTTGGCGAGAACAATGAGACCCTCCTCTCCAGAATCTCTTTTGCCTTACTGGGATGATAGTGGTGCTTGCAGCGAGCAGTATTTGTGGTGAATTCAGCCCCAGGATCTTTCACATCTTAAAGTTACATGGAAAGAGAGTTAAATTTCCTTTTTAATACCTGATACTGGTCAGATTTTGATGTCCGGAGTTTCTTACAAGTAGCAATTATTTATTAATAAGGAAAGAAAAATCTTTCTCTTTTTTGCTAAAAAATCCTGGTGTGATGCTGGCCTTTGGTAAAACCCTGAAACGTTTTTGTTTTAATATATTGCTAAAAAATCTTATTTTGAATATAAGTGAGTGGCTTTGTTATAGTAAAGCAAAATTAGAGATGCTAGCTACTGAAATTTCATAGTTTTCTGTTTGTTTGATTGATTTAATTTCATTTAATATCTCTAAATATATTTATTCCGTTGCCTGAGGTTGATAAGAAATCATTGCCTTCCAGTGCAGGCAATAGTTTGGTTTAGATTTTGGTTCTGTCTTTTACAAATTTAATGTGGAGTAAGTGCTCCGATTCTGAGGTAACGTTCATGAAAATAGCTGTTTAAATTGGCCATTTATTCATGAATCCTTTGAAGAAGTGGGTCAGGAATGTTTGTATTTAAAATGTGTTTCCCCAACACGTGTATTTTATCGTTTGCTACTTACTAGGTTTTTTCAAGACCAGAAAGCAACCTAATGTTTAACATGGTCAAGTTTTTGTTTCTGCTCTGTTTCCTAAGGAGGCTGAATAGTTGAGTCAGGAGAACTATGGAGTATATGGCAATTTTAAACTACCTGTGAGGCTGAAGGCAGAGCTGCAGGATTGTTGGCTCCTCCTGCAGACATTAGTGCTTGTATCTGAATAATTTCACTAGGTCATTTCAGTTATTCTTTATCTGGTTTAAAATAAATCAGGCTTAATCTTTTATGTTTCTCCTGAAAGCCGTAACATATAACTGTTTCCTTTGCAACGGGTTGCCTTAGGATATTTTACATATTTTTAGGTATAAAATGGTAGAGAATTTTGATTACAAGTGATCGATTTGAGTAGGTATGGTCAGTATAAAATGGCTGGCACAAGCTTTTTATATAAGGAAATACCTATATTTTTCTCCCCCAAGTTCTGCTTCTCTGACAGTTAATTGCTCAATGGAGTTTGACCCTATATTTTTTTCCAAAACATTTTATGTACAGCCTGCCTGTTGCTAAAGGGACCTAAGTCAAGGAACAAAAACTTCTACAAAAGTTAAATATTTAAGTAGGTGAAGAGAGATCTAAAACAAAAATCCTCTGCATCCCATAAGGTATAGCCTGTGAAAATAAATACAAGCCTTGGTCTGGCAAAATTAAAGTGCATACATATAGCCTTACTTTCATGCTAATTAATTCCTGTTTTAAAGCTCAATTTACATCTCAATTGAGCAATCCTTGATACAACTGGAGGCACACAAATATATCTTAGACTAAGTAGCAGTTTCTACAAATTTCATGTTCAGGTTTTTCTTCCAGAAATGTTTTTGGTTTCTGTAAAGTTTTGCAAGAGCAAACACTTTATCTGAGCCTTTAAATGCCTTTAAAGTGCTACTTAAACCAAAGTTAGAAAAACAAGCAGGAAAACCTGAAACAAAGTACATATTTAGGCAAACCTAAGCCTGCAAGTCTAGTTTGGAGCTAATTTTTGCAAGTCTGGTTTGAGCCCATTGTTTGAAGGTCTGGTCTTGCTGTAGGAGTGAGGCTGAGCTCACAGATTGCACACTAACAAAGTACCATAATGGGGTCACAGAGGTCAGAGAAAAAATTCAGCTTTCTTGCATCAGACCTGTGATAAAGCCCCAGCCTATATGCAAACAGTCAGTGAAACATTCTCACAGGCAACAGCTAGAGGCAAGGCTAATGCCCACCTTATTTGCCATAAGTTACCAATGTAAAAATATGTTCAGGGTTGTGTTAGCAAAGAAATGGCAGAATTTGTTTATTTTCGTTCTTTGGATGGAAAAAAAAAAAAAAGAAATGCTAATTGCATGCTTCAGTCTTCTTCCTTACACCTAATGGTGTAAGAAAATAGGAAGGAAAATTCACAAAGTGTTTTGTATTCCTTTGTTTTAGCTCTGTGCAGGTTGCTAATATTTATATTCGATGCTGAAATCCTCATTTTGAACTGAAATAATTGTTTTCAAAACAAAAAAATCCGAAGAGCAGTTCTGATGGCAACACAACAGAGCTGTAGTGTAAGCTCACCGAGCTCAGTGTTCAACTTGCTTAATTAAACCCTGAAATTCAGGAAATTCTGGTTAATTTCCCTGCAGCACTGGCAAGTTAATAAAAGTAGAGCTTTCTCCCCTAAAATTAAAAAAAAAAAAAAATTAAATAAAATTAAATCTTTATTTCTAGGGTTATAGAATAAATGGGGATGTTTCATACCAATAGTACGCTCTAATTATTTGATTGAATATAATTTTTTTATATCCTCACCTTTTAATTTTAATTGCCCACTTTTAACACTGCCTTAGGCTTGGGGAAGTTCAAACTAGCCCTGATGCTGTTAGTTTTGAATGTGTGTCTGTTTTCAGCAAGTTGTGGTTATTTACTTCGAGTACAGTGTGGACAGAGAGAAATAAGCAGTAGGAAGAGGAAGACAACGGTGTTTCCTGGTTCCCCCCAAGTCAAAGGCCAACAGGTGCCTGCTCTGTTCTTTAGGAGCTCACTCCCTGGCCTGGCTAAAAGGTTGTGCTCCCAAGCTGCTAATGGGGTTTTCAAACAGTGGCTGGTGAAGGAACAGAACAAACCAGATCAGCTTTCTGGATGCAAACGCTGTCAACTTATTTTATGGTTTTCTCCATGTCCTGTAAGGAGCTTGCAAAGGTTCAAAACCAGCTTCGAAGTGGGTCATGGGAGTATTCCAATAGGAAGCAGTGAAATGTCTGGTTTCAAAGTTCAGTTGTCCCAATTAATTGGGAAAGAGGGAACAACTCTCTCTTTTCCAATCAGAAAAATAAATTTTGCCCCATGCATGCTTCTGGACAGCTTCAAAACTCTTTGAGCAGGAAGAAAAAACCTTGAAAAACTGTAGCCTAAGGGAAGATTTTGTTCTCTCTCTAATTTATGAGTGAAAAAGATAGGCGGTTTCATACCCAAAATCCTCACAAGAACCCTATTGTGCAGAGGGACACTGTTTCCATCTGCTGTGAATAAAGTTGCCATTGATTAGTTTTGTTCTTGTACAAAATGATGGGGGGGTTCTTTTTTTTCTCTCTTTTATTGAGATGTTGGGCATCCTGTTGCAAACCTGAAGCAGGAGCCTCTTTATCAGTGCACAAACAGCCTCATCCCAAAACTTCTGCAGAGCCTGGTGGAAAGGCAGAACAAGCCAGGACCTGCTTTGCAGTTCTATAGTTGTAGGTCAAGCAGTGGAAAGCTCTGAACACCCCTGAGATCTAGTTAGCAAATGCCCGATTCTGGTTGTAAACACTGTGTGTGTAGAACACACGCTCAGCATTTAAGAAAACAGACAAAATCCAGGGATTTCTGAATTAATAAAGCTAATGTTTTTTTCTGTATCTGCACTATATTTCACAAATGTATGATTTTCCTCCTCCATTGTTATTTTGTTGGCAAAGTGTTAATTTACTCATATTTTTGTCTAACACATTTTCCGGTATGTTTTTTTAAATTTTATAATCTCAGAACCAACTTCATAGCTTGTATCTTTAGTAACACCATTGTTCTTCTTCTGATACACTTGAAAGATACAAATATTCTTAAATCGTGAGCGAGAACAACTAAAACTAGAAATGATCTAAAAAAATCCGGAATTAGTAACCAGAGAGTTTAAAACAAAAGTGGTGTTTTGTCGTTTTGTGCAAGATGTGAACCATTTCTTGCAGTTAAATACCAAATGCAGTGTTTAGTATTTCCAGGAAATCCATTCTTCTCCATAACTGTTTTTACACCATCCCTGAAACAAACCGGGGGTAAGTTTTAGATATGGGAGAACACTGCGCTCCTGACTGCATTAGAAATCCTCCTCAATGGCTAATCAAGTGACAGATGAAAACCTTTCCCTGCCTTGGAGTGAGAACCTGCATTATGGTCAGCTGCTATTTTAAACTCCAATCTATATGGTAACTGAATTAAACAGCAAACAGAACCAAGAGGGGATATATTAACACAAAACCTAAACCCCCCTCAGCTGTGGCCAAGGTTCTCCCCTCACAGCAATGAATTGTTCTAAACCAAGGATGTGATCCTTGGTAGCAAAGTTCTTGATCTGAAGAAGTTCAAAACTCCTCAGGAAAACAGCTCAACTGTGTAATGGTGTTAAGAAATATCCGGGATAGAAGTGGTGGGGCTGCCTTTGACTGGAGCCACCAAGTCCTAGAGGAAACACAGAGCAATAGTGGGCAGTGCAGCTCATTAGCATCACAGATGAAATGCTGACTTTCCTTTGACACATCCCGAAACACCTGCCGGTGAGCACAGAGAACAGCCTTTTGGGAAGGGGGGAAATTCCCCTTTTCCCACTCACCCTGTAGTATTTCTTCCAAACGAGCAGCCATGCCCCACCGATGGAGTCAGATCAGCTCCGGTGCTGGGGGTGGTGGGTGGCTCCACATACACCATTTTAAGTCCAAAGTGTGAATTACCTGTATTCCTGCTTTACCCTGGAGGTCCCCGAGTAGAGGCTGGATAGGAACTTGCACTACCTGCTAAAACCCAACAGATTTAACGGCATTTACAAGCCCATAAAACAGGTTCCACAGACACATGCCCAATCTAACAGATAATTTAAGGGCAGCGGCGGTGGAACTTGGCTTTATGTAGGCACCGTCCCTTTGCAGCTGGGCGTTTGACCAGAAAACTCTTTGGGGTGAAGTGAGTTCAATCGATGTCCGGTTGAGTAGATGGGGTGTTGACTGCAAGGAACCTACCAATGTGCCCATAAAATGGTTGGGGAGGCTTTTAAAATTAATAGGTGGCGCTTTCCCCTCTCTTTTCCCCCTTCGAGAGCTACTGTTGCCGCCTAATGATTAATTAAAAAGCCTGCCAAAGGGTTGGGGGATTGGCTTCCTGGGGAAGGTGAGCAGGGAAGACATCTTTCCGTCTGGGAAAGGAAGGGAAGGGAGGGCTGGGTGAGGCAGAGCTGCACCGGCAGACGCTGAGGGTCGACGCTGCCCCAGATTCCTCGGCAGGCGGGAGCGGCGGAGGGCAGCGGTGGCCTGATGGCGTCGGGGCAGTCGGACGCACCACGGGCTCACCTCCGTGCTCCCTTCCCTTCCGACAGCTGCTTTACCCGGATGCTTCCTTAGGGTGGGGTTCCTGCGCTAGAATAGCGTGCGCGGCTCGGGCGGCAGGCATGGACGTGCCGAAACCCCCGACGAGGTGGGGGGGACCCGGGCCCCTCATAGCGCTGCCTCACTCGCAGCCTCCAGCCCCACATGGCCGAGGAGCGCGGGGCGCGCCGCCCGCTCAGACAAAGCCGAGGGACGCGTCCCTTCGGAAAACGGACGGGGGGGGGGGGGCGGAGGCCCGGTGGGGCTCTGCCCGAGGGGCAGCGCCGGGAGCGCGGGCACCGGGAGGCCCCCGGGACGCGCCCTCCCGTTCCCCCGCCGCCCCTCCTTCCCCAGCTGCCCGCTGTTCTCCCATCCCCCCTCGTGTCCCTTCACACCCCACCGAAAGCCTTCCCCAGACCCTTCCCCCCCCCCCCCCCAGCCCGCAGCCCCGGGCCGGCGGATCGCGGCGGGGGGCCCCGGCTGGAAAAGGGCCGGGAGGGCAGCAGCCACCGGAGAGCGAGCGCACGGTGCCCGCCGGACGATGCTCCTTTGCAGCAGCCACAAAAGACCGGGAATAAAACCGGCAGAGGTCCCGGTTTCAAAGCAGCGGGAGAAGGGAAGACACCAGCATTTCCCTTTGCATTGACCTCGGGGGGGGTGCCCTAACCTGGCTGCCGAGGGAGAGCCGAGCCACCCCAAAATGTTTTAGCATGTTCGTGCTTTACATTAACAATTCACAATCGGCTCTATACATATTTAAATAAGGACGTTATTAAGCCTGTGCCTATCCAGACATATGCCCCTAGCAGGGGTGCTGGCTCCTCTTATTTTCTTTGGCTGGGGTCTTGATGAGAAGCTAGCAGAGCCAGAGGAAGAGTGTGAGCACGGGGTGGTTCCCAAGGAAGTGCATTTTACATCCCTGCATAGATAAAACACAACATCTTTCCCAGGTGCCACAGCTAAAACTGGTCTAGAAAGGCTCACGTGCCAGGCAATGATACCCAGCGTTATCTTTTCCTCTGGCAGAAGCTGAAGTGAAAAGGGTAGCAAGCACTGAAACAGAGTGCTTGAAACAGAGAGACTGACTGAAGTCAGTCTCCTTGTGGGAGCTGTGCTCCGCAAACAGGCTGGGTTCAACACATCCAACAGTACCGGCACTGTCAATGCAGACCTGGTCAGCACCCCTTTGTTGTCATAAAATACAATCCTATCCTCCCTGATGCCTTCACATTCATGTTTTCAAAGGGCAGCAGGATCCTTGCTCTTCGACATGGACACCTTGCCATGAAGTTTGATGTGTATTTATGCAGAGAAAGCCTGACAAACCTCTGGTGCTGCTTATCTTCGTAGCCAGTCTGTTCTCCTTTGCCCAACTCTAAGCTATGTCTTTCCTGTTTCATCTGGCTTTTTCCACCCTGCTTCCCTCTTCAAATACTGACCTTAAGTTCCCACACCATTTCCCTTCCTCAGTTGTTATCCCCTGTCTCCCAGTCTCTATACCTGCCCCTCTCTTCCTTACTGAGCGGTACATTGCGCCTCCAGCCCTCTGCTCCTTAAGTCACCATCCCTACCCAGAAGGCTGAAGTTAGTGAATGAAGTCTTCCTGACAGGATTCTATGGACAGTTCATGACTGGGGATCCCTGTGCAGGGCACTGCTTTTTGCCTGAACCCCGCTTGTAGACTTGCCAACACAGAAGGCTGTGCAACACTTGCTCCCATCTGCACAAATGGATGTGCTTTAGGCAACGAACTACAGGAGAAAGCACTCCTCATGCCCCGTAGGCTCCATCATTTGAAGAGCTCCCATTGCCACAGAGAACAGCCTTGGTGAAGGTCAGGGTTTGCTGGAATCTTGCTGCTGCTGTGGAGAAACCCTGTGTGTTCAAATGGGGTTGGGAGAGGATGGAGAAGCAGCAGCAGCGAGGGGCAGCGAGAGACGGGTTCAATGCGGCGCGTTCAAGCAACCCCTCCAGGGGATTGCTCCTCAGAACCAGCACACGGGTGTTGCACAGCGCTGCAATGACTGATCTCCTGCAGGGAAGGCTCCAGCGGTGGTACCGTCTCACCAGGGCTTCGAGTGGAGCGGCTGTGGGCACAGGGAGTGCCACCGATTGAAGGCTGGGGTCAGCGTGATCCTGAGCTCAGGCTGTGGCGGAGCTGGTGGCTGGCAAGGAGCTGGCACTGTGCTGGAGATGCAGCAGCGCAGACCCTGAGCAGAGAGGAGGAAGTTAAAAGCAGATGAGATCGTTGTGGGTTTGCAGTAACCGATGCCTGACAGGAAGAGCAAACTCATGCCAGCATAGGGGAAAGAAGAAAAAGGAGGAGGGCAGTGGTGAAAAATCTATACTGTTCACTCAGGAACTGAAGAGTTGTGTGACCTCAGAAGAAAAACAACGTATTAGCTGCAAGAAGAAAAAATAAGACTATTTCTGGGGCTCTTTCTGAAACTGAAGTTTTGCTTCTTTATTAATGGTCACCTGTTAGGACTGTAAACACCACCTTCTCTCTTCAGACCTCTCTGCTGATTTGAAATTGTAGGAGTTCCATGATTATTGATTCAAATGTTAATAGCTTGTACTCAGCAAAATACCACAGAAATGGATTCATCTCAAAACAACTTTCTGTAATAAGGAACTTCATTGTAGCTGGAGGCAAGGAGGTGGCTTAGTTCTCAGTGTTACAAAGAGAGGAGAGCTTGGCAGGAAGGGAAAAAGCACGGGTTGTACAAAGTGGATCAAGCAGAAAGCTCCAGGTTAGAGTCATCCACTGCCAGAAGTGACTTCCTGGGCAAGCACAATGCCTCCTACATCTTCATCCTGCTCATTCCCGTTCTCTTCCACAGGAAGGGGTCACAGAACTTCCACAGCCGCCTGCTCTCACCACAGTATGATTGTCCTGTGATGTGTCCCAGAATCTCCTCTCTCCATCAGATTCTCCTGTTCCCCATGTCCCCTCATTCACATACCTCCTCTTTGTGTGTTTTCCTTCCTTCTCTTTCAGTAACTTCTCAAGCTACTTCTGATCTTAGCAGTTTGCACTGCTGTCTTCAGCCTTGAACTTGTTTTCCCCTTTCCTCGCCCATGTTCCAGTATGGTTTAGCAAAGCAAAGAGAAATTCCTTCCTTACACCTCTCTTCACTCTTCACTTCTGTTGCATCTGCTATTCTTCCCATTTCTGAAGCTCATGAATGCTCTTCAGCATTTGCCACACACCTAGACAAACAGCAAATCCTGCCAGCCTCTCTCGGCTGCATGGCACTTTTCTTCTTCCATCTTTGCCAAGGAGGAACTGCATTTTGGTTACAAAGGTGATGCTGATGCAGTTAATGCTCTCTGTTGTTTGAGAGGAAGAGCACTTTCCCAGCAGATGAAAGGAATTGAAGCAGAGCCTTCCCTGGTTAAGCCTGACCTAGTGCACCTGGTGGCATGTGGGAAATCATTGTGTAGTTCTTCAGAGCCCCACTCACATTCCTTGTGATTAGTAGAAGATTATGGGAACTTTTTGCGTGGATATCACCCTCAAGAAAGTAAGCTGGCAGCACCCTTCCATGAGCAGTTGTTGTGCTTGATATTTAAGAAGGCAACTCATAAAATTATCACTATAGCTATGGAGGCTCATCTTTCTCACCCAGAAGGAGTTAGGGAGGACACTGTGACAAAAAGACCTTGGTAGTATTTGGAGCTGTCAGAGTTTGGGGGCTGCATCTTCCTTGGGGCTGTCATTCAGCAGGGACTCGACGCTGGTCCATGCTGCTTTTCAGCAGCAAATGGGTCACACAGCTGCTCAGATGCATTTAGTTGCCTCTGACGTGCCTTTGGTAAGAGGCAGCGAGTCTGCACAGTGTAGTTGTGGTGGAACTAATGAGCTAAAAGTAGAAAACAGGAGGAGACAACAGCAGGTGGCTTTAGCAGGCGGGAAAATGAAGGCTTCTATTTCCACATGCTGCAGAGGATGATTTTAGCTATTCGGGTAGGTATTCGAGTGGAAATCCTCTCTGCCGCTCGCCAGGCTCAGCGAGAGATGAGCAGAGGCGCTGCTCCAAGACCCTGTTTCCCTCCCCATATCCATTTCACAAGCCCTAATGGGGTGAGTGGTGAAGCCCAGAGCTGGATCCATTGACAGCTGCTTCCAGTTCACCCAGAGATGCCAGCAGCCCTCTCCCTTGTCTTTGTTAAGCTTCCCCATGCGCTGCACTGCGACAGAAACGACAGCCACCAGTTACTTCTTCCTCCAGAAGCTGTAGAAGAGAGTGGGTTTCATCTCTGGGACACAGGGTTTGCCAAAGGCAGCCATCGAGTTATCACCTTCAGCCCACGGGGTGACACATTGAGGTGGTTCAGAAGCTTGTGCTGGTGGAGAGCGCAGCAAATCCCTTGTCATTGTGCGGCTGGATGGGCTGGGAGGGCAGGGGCAGGATGCCAGATGCTCCTCCTGAGTGGGATGGGGATTGCTGGGACACACACCACAGGCGTTGGAAGGTTGTGGCTGTAGGTCTGTCCGATGTGAACAGGAAGCCCCTCAGGGCATGAGGCGTGCTCTACCTGCACCGCTCCCAGAGAGCCCTTCCCTGAGCTCTGTCCCTCTGTGTGCTTTCCAGGAGAAGGGGTAGAACACAGCGGGTGCAGCAGGAAAAGTCATCCAGAGCAATCCCCGAAAGGGAGCAAGCTCTTAGAGAAGCTGGAGAGGTTTTTTATAGCATCCTTGTGATGTGTGTATAATTCTCCTGTCCATTAAACACCTGAGTAACTCTGCGCTCATAAGCCATCCACATTACACCTCTGGAACCACGCTGTTCTTGTAAGAGAGTGCAGACTTTGTTGTGATGTTACTGAAAGGGAACTGCTGTATTCAAATCGCCTGCAAGCAACAAGTATGTTTCCAAACCTGTAAAGGCAGCAATGAAAACTTCACAGCACTCAAACGACATGTAGAGCACTCCTGAGATGCTTCTCCACTGCTTCATCCTTCTGCCAAGTAATTTAGCATAGGGAATGGGGTTTATTCACATAAAAACACCTACCTTACAGAGGGAATAACTTACATGCTTGGAGGTCAGCAGTTTTGCTTAGCATCACATAATGCAGCGGCTGCACGGGGTGCAGAAGCCATGGAGGAAAAAAGCCCAGTGTCTCAACTCAGGAGACAAAAGCACAGGGATATTCTGCTCATCCTCTACTATCCCAGCCCAGCTCATCCTCAGGGTCACACAGGGTGACACTGTCTCAAAGGGGATGTCTGGTAGTTTAGACTGCTGTTTTAAAGAGGACACCACCTACAACACCTTGGAAGCTTGCTGTTCAACAATGCTGTTCAACAATACTGTTCAACAATACTGTTCAGTGCCTCTTGCCAGTGCAGAGGAGGGAGAGGCAGAGGTGAAGTGACTTTCTAAGAGTGGTTACTCCAGGCAATGTGGACTTGGAACCACACGTTGTCGTTTGGAGGGTTACTGTATACAAACAAAACCCCTCTGCTGAGGATGGCTGAACCTCATCAGTTTTGTTTAAAGATAAGAACATAAATAAACACTCCACTGTTTTGCTGCACTTCCCAGGCTATTGCTCTAGAGAGCCAGAAGAACCTGCAGTTGTCTCCAGGAAGAGTGGTGAGATATTCCTGCTCCCACCCTCCTCCTCCTTTCTCTTCACAGCAACTCTGTTCCAGCAGACTAACATCTGTGCTAGGGATTTACCGAAACTGCACCTATTCCAGGAGGAAGGAAGTTGCCACCACCATTTCCTTAAAAAATGGGTATCATGGGATGTCCTGGTCAAGAAAAAGACACAGACACGTTTTAAAAGATGAGATAACCCAGGTTGGAGCAGAGTTTGGTCCTACTTGCACAGGCAAAAGTCAGGGTGTTGCCCCCAGTGATAACATGGAGTGCCAGCAGCCACTCAAATCACAGCTGTGCTCCCCCAAGTCGCTGTCTCCCCTCTAGAAGGATGAGTCCCTATGGGCTGTCAGTGGGTTTCTGACCACAGGGTAGGGGAAAGTAGACACTGTTTTGCTCCTCATGGAGCAAGAAGAAATGCTCCTCAGAGGAGGAAAGAGAAATGTGTTTCAGTGACATGCCACTAAGGGCAGGACGTGACAGCTCCTGTTTGATTTCCTATTTTAGGTCTGCCATTAAACCTACCCCTCCTCTCCAGCCTTGCTGCAGGAGTCTTCTGTGACAACACCTGAAGGATGCCTGAAGATCTGCCTCCTCCACATCTCTGGGTGCCCATCTCATTAAAAATCTTTCCTCTGCCGTGGCTTTCCTTCCCTATTAAGCTCCAAAGCTGATGTTAATGCTCCCCACCTCCTCAAAGATGCATTTCTGCATGAGAATCCCCATGTTCTCAGGCAAGTTAGTGCAAAATCATCAGCAATTTTGCTCATTCCTCCATGGGGTTGGGGCTCAGCACCCCATACAGGGGGATAGGTCCATGGTTAGAAAACAAAGCTTTTGCTTTCAGATAAGTTTTGACTTGCCCATTTTACAGCAAACTTTAGCTAAGCCTTCATTTAGCTTGTTCCTCCACACTTCCCCCACCCTGGACACTCCAGCCCTGTTATCTACTTAATTCTCATTATTTTCGCTTACTTTCTTCTTCTATGCATTAGAGATGCTTTGTCCCTTCCATCCATTTCCCACACTGCTGGCAATACCCCAGAAAGTGGGACTTTAGTGGCTGTGGCAAGGACCATAACAAGGGAGAACTGTACAATGCCCACTAGAAACCATTTTGAAGAAGCTGAAGGAGGAGATAATGAAACAGGGATCTGCCCACTGTGGGGAGTTCATTTTAAAGCCAGGCATGTCCTTCATAGGTCTAGCAATTTCCCAGTTACCTGCCTCCGTTAGTTAATTAAATTGACTAATGATATCCTTAGCCAAAGAAGACTTGGAATGGTCACAAAGAAGAAGATGAAGGAGCAGGCAGTTGCTAGTCTTTGCATCCCTGTTGCACTGTTCCAACAGGTGAGGATTTCCTCTCTGGGGGTAGCTAGGATCTACTGCTTCCTGGAGACACTGTTTCTTTTCACAATTTGGGAGCTCAGGTGGAATGATTTCATCCCGAGTTTCCCCAGTTTGAAGTTTTAACACATCCTACCTGGGAATCAGCCTCCTGGATTCACTGTTCCTGTCTCTTCCCCAGCCAGGGCTCAGGGTTTCATGTGTCCTCTCTGAACACAGCCTGGCCTCTGCTTTTCTGCTTTTGAAGACAGCTGAGATGCACACGGGGACCCAGGGATACTGCGTTATCCCTTGCTCCTCGGGAGGCACACACAGCAGATGCCAAACCATCACCTGGTGTTTTACCTGGACACAGCCCAGAGGGGCTGGCAGGAAAGCCTGGGGAGCAGCCAGGTGTGGGATCCAAGATCCCCGAGCTCACCCTTTGTGCCGGCTGGCGTGGAGACAGCGCTGTGCTGCAGCATGGCTGTTCCTTGGATGAAGGCTCCGCTGAGTCTTCCTCACAGGTGCAATGCAGGAAACCTTTATAGAAAATAAAATAGGAAGGGAAAGGAAAAGAAGGAAAAGGAGAGGAGAGGAGAAGGCAAAAGAACAGGAAAAAGGAAAGGGGAAGGGGAAGGGAAGGATAAAGGGAAGGGAAAGGATGGGAAGGATAAAGGGAAGGGAGAGGAAGGGCAGGATAAAAGGAAGGGAATGATAAAGGGAAGAGACACGTAAAGGAAAGGGAAGGAATAAGATAGGAAAAGAAAAAGAAAGAAAAAAAAAGGAAAAGGAAAAGAAAGAAAAAGAGAAACATAGCAGTCTGGCAAGCATGGGCAGGTGGCATGTGGCAAGGCAGGGGTTAAGCACAGAGGGAAAGGAGCTGGCCGGTGGGAGGCAGAAGCTGACACAGATGCTGGGATGGCTCTTCCTTTGTGCTCCCCTGCCAGAGGTGGGCACCGGGGACCTCACAGGGAGCAAATAATTTCTTTATTATTCACTCACCTCTGCACTCCTCCAGCTGTTTAAAAGGAACCAGAGTCAGGCGCACAACCAGAGTCAGGCACACAACCAGAGTCAGGCACACAACCAGAGTCAGGCGCACAACCAGAGTTAGGCACACAACCAGAGTCAGGCACACAACCAGAGTTAGGCACACAACCAGAGTCAGGCACACAACCAGAGTCAGGCACACAACCAGAGTCAGGCGCACAACCAGAGTCAGGCACACGACCAGAGTCAGGCGCACAACCAGAGTCAGGCGCACAACCAGAGTCAGGCGCACAAGTAGCACCTTCTTCCCACAGGACTCAAACAGAATACAGTGACCACAATTCCAGCTTTCTGAACACTTCCCCTCCCCACAACCCAAGCACAATGCCAATTACTGCCAGTCCTACCTGCCAGGCAGCTGCTGGAGCTCACAGCTGGGTTTACAGCATGGCTGGCTCAGGTAAGGTCAGGTAAGTGGGTTTTGCTCTGTACCAGAGCAGGGGAAGGAGCTGCTGGGTCCCAATGGGCCCAGAATGGGAGCAGCAAGGCAGAATCAGGGGAAGTGGGAGAATGGTCCCCAAGCGCCTAAGCCAGCCTGGGTGCTGTTGCTGGGTTAGACTGTATGGTCAGCCTCTAGACTGGGCTGTACAGCTGCTTTTTGATTAATGCAGGGATAATCACTGGCTCAAGTGGTCCCGATTTCTGCAGCAAAGAGCCCAGGTTTCTCTGGCTTTGGAGAGCTGAGCTGGCTGTGTGGTACCATCCAGGATGCACTAACACCCAGGAGTTTAGGGAATATTAAAACATGGCTTCAGTTGTACCTTTAAAGTGTTGGCATTTGAGCATGCTTTTCCATCTGCTCTGCCATGTGCAGCCTGCAAGCACTACACGGGTGATCAGCAAGGAGGGGCCCATCACACCAGTGCTTGGCGTGCGGTGGGATACGCATGGGCTGAGGACTGGGGCTCAGCACCTTCCCCAGGCTGAAGCAAGCTGTCTGTTCCTTCATCATCTGCATCCACCTGAGGTAGGAACCTCTTGGTGCTCTAGTTCAAGAACTGGACTCTCTCAAAACCCATCCTCTCCTGCAACATCTGCTTCGGACTGGGCAGACCTGGTCTGCGCGTGCGTGGCTGCTCTTGTCTGTTCTGCATCTGTCAGTGCTGGTATAGACTTTATAAACTTATTTATAGATTTATATAAGTCATTTAATCATCTCCCACAGATCCTCTCACGGATCGCCCACTGTCTTCCAGTGCTGGAACAGACCAGATGAAAAAATGATGCAAGAAGGGCATTTATTAACCTCATCTTCATACATGGGAAACTGAGATTAACTGTTCTATCCAAGGGTACCCACACAGGCTGAGGTAGGAACTGAAACCAGACCTCCTACATTCCCACCACATCCGGTAGTTCTATCCCAGCATGAACTTCCCTTTCCAGGGAATGTTCTCAGCTATATCAATATCTAGTCTGGTGTTAACTTCCATGAGGTTTTGTCTCTCTACATTTCGAAGACTTGTTGTTCTTGTTTCCTTTCTGTGAAATCCTCAGGTGGGTTGCTGCATGGGTTCCTTTCTAGCCTCTAGTAGATGGAAATTCAACACACTGTGTAAGGCTACCTGGAAATCTGGACTTTGGAAGGATGTCTCGTTTTGAAACAAGAAATTGTCCCTGTACTTTGTGTTCCATGGTGAGTGTGAGCCCAGCACTAGAATTCTGGGGTTTAGTGAAGCTTAATTTTTGCTACCTTTTCCCTTGAAGTGCTAGCAGCTAATGTGATGGTATCAAACAGCACTGGGAGAGCCAGCTGCATTGCAGAGGGTCACAGCTACCCTGGCTGTGCAGCAGCAGCTGCAGTTACCTCTGCTGCCATTGCTCAATCAGATTTGGCATTAGCCACTTGTAATTATGACTTATGTTGTCGTAAACCTGTGAAGCACACCTTGACACACCTTGATAGTCTTCAGCTTGGCAAACAACCCTTCCTTACCTGCTCTAAAGACACGGCAGGTCTGCTAGATGTTCCACTTCATCCACTGAGACAAGCTGGCATTTTTACTGGTCAGATGTGCACTGATACACGAGGAGGAAAGGCTTTGGAACATGAAATGCAGGTTAGGACCCATTATCTCTGCTTTTTCCCCTTCTCTTCTGGCCAAAGAGAAAAGAGCATTCAGTGCATTATCGTGTGCATCACCCCATGCAAGGGGGGGAAAGCAAGCCAGTGAGAACAAGGGGTGCTGGGCAGCATTTCTCTACCTGGCTAGGGGCAGCAGCGGGGCAGTCAGTGTTCTGCTAATGGGGAACTTGGCTATCTGTAATTAACCTTCCTCTAAAGTGCATTAATTGCTCTGAAGGAAGGTGAAAAACTGTGAGAAATGTTCATGGCCTGTGGAACTGGAAATAATTCAGTCATACTGGAGTTGTACTTGAAGCACTGTTAAAATCTTGGGGGGTTGGGGGTTGTTTTGTTGTTGTTGTGGGTCTTTTTTTCTCTTTCTTTCAAGAGACCAGTTTCTAAGCATCTACTATACAGTATTGTTAAAGCCAGAACCTAGGAATCCAAATTGTCAGCTCCTTATAGAAGAGAGGATCCTCAAAGAGGAGGAATTCAGCTATAGAGTAACCTTGGGATTCGGCATGTAGGATTTTTCAGTGTGAAACCAATCACCTCCTGTTCCCATGGTGTTGCTCCTCTCTGCCCAGTCCTGCACTGAAACCTGTAGCCTGGGGAAAAACTGACATCTAGAGCAAGGAGCAGAAGAGAAATAGGAGCATTAGGAAAACATGTTAGACTGTGGAAGCAGGAGACAGCAGCTACTGACGAAGCCATCCTTTCTGTGGCCATCAACCAAAGTCATTCCAAAATATCCCAGCAGAGCACAGGAAGCCATCAACCAGTTGAATGTTCCCTGATGAAGGCATTTTGTGTGTTTGTTGGCGGGTTTGATGCTACACAACATTTGTAGAGATCTGTGTTGCCAGAGTAGCAGAATCACACATCAACAGTGATTTAGCAATCAGCATTCGGTGGCTCTTCCTTCCTGCCCTGCTGTGGTAGTTGGGTGTCTGCTTTCAGAGCCCATATAAGATATGGAGCCACTGTGAATTATCAAAGTCTAGTGTCAAGTAGGGTATGAACACCAGTTACCTTTAGCCATCCTTCAGGTTCTTTTTATCTCCATGAGTTTAAATGGTTTCTACTGTGATACAGAGAGGGCCAGCTTACAGTCATTGAAGAAGTGCTGTAAATAACCTTGGATCCACATACCAAACCAGGAAAAGCTTGGCTAGTTATCATTATGCTGAGAACAGGAGCGAAAATGGAGCAGTGAAAGAGAAGGGTCCAAGCAGCCTGTGGTTCCTCCATCTAGAGATCTGCAGGGCTGCTCTCTCTCTGCACAGCACTGATCCGTTGTTCTACCCCAGTGAGTTTATATGTGGGGTTTTGTTTTTCATTTATAGCTAATAGAAAGACCTGTGCAAGCTCCTATGATACATCTATGCAACTTAAGGAGCTATTTGTCAGTATTTTCCTTTGAGATGAACCTTGAAAGACAGATACAGAAACATCTTGGATGGTTATCACTTGTGCCTGTGCTGCTTTGTTGCTGATGCTCTATTTCATGTGTTAGGGACTGGGTTGGCATGAGAAAATTCAGCCTGGAAGATCTGGCAGATCATAATTACTGTATTTTGAGATGCTGTGCAAAGAATACATGCCCTGTTCCCAGTGAGGTACTGGGAGGAGGATAAGGGTGGAGTCACAGATGGGGATGGTGGAACAGTCATTCAGTCAGGGTCTTGGTGACCACAGTTCTCTTCTTGACCCCCAAAGCATCAGACACCTTTGTGGTCGGAGAGCCCCACCAAAAATAAAAGAAGCTGAGAAAAATCAAAGGTTGGAAAGAAGGGAAATAACCGCTTTTTAAGCTTAAAATATTTTACACAGGAAGCACTGCCAGCCTTCTGCACTGCAGCCACTTAAGAGTCATAGAATCATAGAATAGTTAGGGTTGGAAAAGACCTTAAGATCAAGTTCCAACTTGTGCAAGAACTGGTTTAAAGAAAGGTTTGCAGATCTTGGTTAAGGAAGATCTTCATTCATGTTTTGTCACATAAATTTGGGTTTTAATGTGAATGTGACAAGAGATCTGCTGTTAGATACCAGACGTAACCCCCAGTTGCTAGCACAAGGGGTAAGAACTCTTTCTGCCGCTCACTTCCTCATGGAACCCAACAGACCTACTGACGTGGCTCCTGGCCTTTTCGAGGCCACTGGTGTATCTGACAGGTTTATAATGGGTGTTTCATCTTGTGTATGTAAGGCAGTAGAAGGAAAGCAACAGAAAGCGTTTATCCCGGATTGTTTTCCTTCTCTGGTCCAGAGAGTTCACCTCAGATCTAGAGGACTGCAGCGGCTAAGCACAGCAGCCCGGGAGTAAGCTGCAGCAATGGTGTAAGTACACCTTGCTGTTGATCCTGTACTTTCCCAAAAAGCATTCAACAGCTGGCTGGGTCACACCTCTGCCGTACCAGGCAGCACCACAGCCAAACACTTTGGTAAGTACAGCAAGACCAAAGGCTTAATGTCATTACAGGCTTGAGGTAGAGTCATACAGGCCAAATAACAAAGTGGTATTGCTTTAATGAACTTCACCTCATGGCCACCATCTTTACACACACACTCTCACCCTCGCTCAGAAGTTATTTTGACCCAATGCATAAACCAGTAAGTCTCTGGCTGTTGTCATCGGGTGCATGTTTTCCATTACACACAGTCTCAGGTTAGCCTGTGTAGCAACTCTGGTGAGCTTCTTGTGGCCACTTCTTCGAAGCCTTTGGGAACACAGTACATTTAAGAGCAAGTGTTATCTTGCATTCCGTAGCCTATGCCTGGGATTGAGGCTACACAAAACCACAGATGAACTGTCAGGTTTGGCTAAATTCAGCATTTAAATATTCCCCTCAGGACAACCCAAACTCACTGTATCATACTGTAGACCAGCATGAAGTAACACTAAGCTTTGTTACTTAGGTTAACTTATTTTTACCTTGTTGCAAAACTTTAGTATTTGATCAGTGCTGTCACTATGTGTGTGATCCCTGATCTAGAACTAGAGAAAACAGAATAATTACTATAGAAAGTATGAGCTACACAGGCTATTTCATTTCATAAACAGAATCAGGAGCTTATAAAAACGGTGTTCCTGAATCCCTGCAGGACAAAGCAGACGAGGCTTCCGTCCTTGAGCAGGACACAAGCCATGAAGTTACAGAAAACTGCTAACACAGAGATCTCTGCCCAACAAGTCTCAGTTGCAAAATAGGAAGACTACAGAAAAATACACAAATGTGGAAATAAACACAAATTATCTGCCACAATTCAGGACTGACAATTAAATTCTTCCCTAAGAGGGTGCTGAGGCACTGGCACAGGGTGCCCAGGGAAGCTGTGGCTGCCCCATCCCTGGCAGTGTTCAAGGCCAGGT
>JBCJKH010050481.1:0-23296 GCA_039877255.1 Loriculus beryllinus | reverse complement strand
GTACTTCTGTGCACTTCCAGCAATCCCAACACTCACTTCCTAGTCCTGTGAATGTCAGGGAAAGACCAGGGGCTCTGAAAAACACCAGACCTACCACCTGTGCACAAGACTCTCATTCTACAACCCTCTGTCCTCAGAAATCAGAGCACATGATATGCGAGGTCTGCCAGAAAATACAAGAAAAATGGAGGGGAGTTTGCTAATACATATCTCTTGCAGAAGTGCACGGGTCACACAAGTTTGAGTATTGATGACCTATTCTAAGCACTTGTGTCAATGTTTCAGGTACCTGAAGCCTGAGTGGCCTAAACTTCTGTCTCGTACAGAAGCACCTAAGCCACTCATATTTCAGTGTATGCAGATTTCAAAACTCTGTTTTGCCATAAGAATTTAGATAACTTCTGGATTTACAAGAGACTGAAAGCCACTCACCTGACTCCAGTCCAAGCACAGTACTTTTACCATTCTTCGAAGAGCTTACCACTGGAAAATGGTACAGCAAGATGACCATTAGCATTTTTGTCAGGAGCCACCTACAGCTGTACACGGCCTTAGGCTTAGCTCTCCACTCAAATTTTATTTCATGATTGAAAATAACCAGGCACTATTCTCCTGCTTTGTCAGTGTAATGTCCACCACCAAACATCAAAATACCAATAGAAGGAGGGGAGGAGAGGAAAGTATTTGTCATACCTTGAACACCCAGGGCCTGCTTCTCTTTCCTCAAAGGAGTTAAAGCATGAAACCTAAGTGTATCTCTACAGGGCTTCAAACAAGAGGACATGCACAAAACTGAAGTGTGCCTGGAGTTAACTCTAGAAGATTATAACATATTAGTACCATAGCACAGTCACTTGTAGAAAGGTTTGTGTCCCCTTCTGCAAGCAAATGTGGAAGGCTTTGTAACAAACATTTAAAGCCTTGCAATATTGGCAGTGTAGGTCTCCTACACATCCAGCCCAGAGTAGACTGAATATGTTTTATATGTAGACAGATCTATATGAACGCTAATTGCAAGCCAATACTTCCAGTCGTAGTTACTAGATCTGCTAGGTAGTTTCTTAGCCTTCCTTACTGACAGTTATCACGCATCTCTTGCATTTGCTACCATGGACAACTGGCACATCTATAACCACCCACGAAGGCGGAAAGCAAATGCCTTATTTTGGGTGACACCGGCTAGCAGGCACCCGAAGAAGCGGCACGTCGAACTCCCGAAAAACGCTCATTCCTGAAGCAGGAAGCACGAGTTGCCTGTCCCCTGCCCGAATCTCTGGGTCCCCCTGCCAGCAGCAGCACAGCACAGCACGCCCCGGCCGCGGCTGCCCGCACGGGAGCGCGAACAAGGCGCGGGAGCCAGCACAAGGCCACAGCGCGCTGCCATCGCCCCCCCACCCCTCCGCCATGTGCGCATCCACGGCCACCCCCCAGCCCCTCCGCGTCCCTGCCCGCCGCCGGACGGGCACGCACAGACACACGCACCCGCTCCTCCCCGTGCCACTTTCCGGCCTCGCTGCCCACCCTCCCCGCCGGCCCGGCTCCGGCCCCACGTGTTGCCGCGCTGACCCTTCCCCCCACACACACACTTCCCAGCGCCGGCCCGAGCCGCGCGGCCCGTTCCGGCACCTCCGCGGGGCGCGGCGGGGACACCCGCGAGAGAGGGGTAGGGCGCGGCGGGCAGCGCACCCCGCCGAGGGGCCGGCCGAGCCCCCGCGCTGCCACCCCGCGGGCCGCCAGGGAGAGGCTCGGGGCGGCTGGGGCACCGCCGCCCGCGGGGCCGCGCTAGGTCAGGCCGGCACCCGCGGCCTCCCCGAGCGGGAGCAGGGTCCAGCCGCCCGCCCCTCGCCACCGGCCCCCCCCGCGCACACCCCCCGGTGCCCGGTGCTGCCGCGGCCCCGCTGCGGGGCCCCGCCCGGTACCTGCGCGGGCCGGCTCTGGCGGTGACTCAGGAGCGAGGAGGAGGCGCCCGCGCGGCTGGCGGTAAAAAGACCCGAGCTCCCGCCGCTCGCGCTCATATAGAATTAACGTCACCACGCAAACCCCCTCCCCCTCCCCCGCGCGCCACGCGTCTCCCGGCAACGCGCGAGCGCGCGCGCGCGCGTTCCCGTCCCTCTCCCCCTCCCGCCGCCCTTCCCGGCACGCCTCGGGCGCGCGCGGCGGTCCGGTGGCCCCGGGGCCGGCTTGGGCGCGAGCCGTCACCTCGTGTGGCGGGACGTGTGTCCGCGCACGTACCCGCCGTGCACCCCAGCGGAGCGGGACGCGCCCTGCCCGCCCGGGCCGCGCTGATCGGAGGCACCCAGAGGTGCTGCCCCGCACGGTGGGCCACGGCATAGCGCTCAAAGTACACTGCTGCCCCGGCCACTCCGTGCTGCTGTAAACCTCAGCTGCGAGGGTTTCTGAAGGGGCCCGAGGAAAAACAGAAGTTAGTCGAACGGGTAAACCCCATTCACACAGGCTACCACAAAACCGCAGTCGGCACTACTTACCTTAAACGACCAGGCTGAAAACCATGGTGGTTCAAACGCTGTCTCATGAGTTTCGATGGTTCCTGCCTCAGCCAGGATGGACAGCCTGAGGCAGCAACAACTCCAACCCTCCCATTTTGACCTGCCGTGCTCGCCTGCCACTCACCTGAGCAGCCTGGTTTCCTGCAAACACCTCTCATGCCTGACTGCAAGCTCCAAGCAAAGTCTTTCCTAAGAGTGGCTCCTTTTTAGGGTTTCCCTCCCGTGCACGTGGTCTTGAGTAACAGCGTGGAGCACATTTGGAGAAGACATCTGTGATGCACAGCAAACTTAGAGAAATGTAAACGTCTTTGAGACTTTTAGCTCCACTTGGCTGGAATGAGCCGGTGATTTCAAATATAATTAGAGACAGTTGGGATGGACAAGACATATGGCAGGATGGACAAGACATATGGCGGGATGGCAGAAGAGCTGTTTGCTGAGGATGTATCACCTCGTATTTAATGTGTATTCTTTGCATTTTGCTAAATTCTTGTCTAAAACAATCTGCAGTCCAAATGTAGCTATTTATATAATGCAAATGACCGCAGAAAGCAAAAGAGGAAGGAAAAGTTGTGGATCTGTCTAGTATCTGCAACACAACCTACATGAAAAACAAGATAAAGGACCTTATTCTTGACTACAGTGCCACACATGTTTTATTCCAGTATATGGCAGATGTCTTTTGTGGTAAAGAAATCCCATCTGCAAGACAGGAGTTTATGGAGAGAACTTAAGGATGTGCTGTTTCCCAGCACAATGAATTCTGGGGAGTGGGCTTCTTTATAACATGCCATTTCAAATAGCTAGAAATGGTGAAAGGTAAGCAGGCAAAAGAAAGATCCCGGCAAAAGGTTGCACAGCATAGTCCAAGTCACACGAATTAGAGAGAAACAGCACGGAGATGCTACATGATTCTAAAATGAAAGTACCTGTAGCCCCCTTGCACCCTTCAGATCTTAAGATTGTACGAAGTGCTGGTTATTTATTTATCTGAGGTGTCCGGTGCTTGGGAATATGAAGAAAGCAGAGGTGTACAGGAGGCATTTGATAAAAGCACACAATGGACTGGTATTCATTGCAACACCAATTACGTGCTATTGCAGGCGTTCCCTTTATTCAATCAGCTGAAGTGGCAATCCTCTGTAAACAAGTGATTCACAAGGCAGCAGCTGGCCTTGCTTGTCTTGAAGAGACCTGCTGCCTCGTGACATGCAGAACCCCAAGGTGAGGCCTGGTGACCGCTGTAGAGAAGCGGTGTGCAGCAATGAGATGTGCAGACCCTAGTAAGTAGAATAGAGGGTAAGGTCACCAGCAGCAGGGGACATGGAGTGGGGACAGGTCTAAGCAGGCCCAAGTGGGACGCGTGTTCCTAGACTGGGAGAAAACTAAGTAGGAAGGGGCAAGGTAGAGGACATATGGACATCACTCCTGCTTCCAGGTGGTACCTGCCATCACACATGTATTGAAAGAGGAAGAGACAAGCCTACTTCTTACAATACCTGAATTGTACACACATCCAAACTTTCTAGTTTGGGTTGGTTTTGACATCTGTGCAGTTGTGACAATGAGACTAAAGAAACTTTAAAGTTAGACTTGAGTTGAAGTTAAACCTATACTTGAGTTTTAATGGCCTATATGTTTTTCTTTGCTTTGAATTTTCATCTGCCCGTGTGTCTCCCATGCTCTGGAGCATCCTCTGCAACTTTTAGTTTCAACCTGGATGGATAGTTGGACTACTGTCTTGGTATTGCAGATAGTCAAAATGGTGTTACATTTCTTGAATAATGGGAATCAGATCACCTGAGAGCACATTAGATACTGGCATCAGTTTATATTCCGGATTATTTTCCTCATATCTCATATATTTTCCTCACATATTTTCCTCATTATTTTCAAAATATCACATCCTGAAGCTTTTTTAAAGCCTTAAAACATGCATGTAAGAAATGTGGAGGTGTGATCACTGAATGGGCAAAGACACAGAGCTTTCTCCAAGCTGGAAGACCTTTGGTAAGAGACATAAGAACTGCTCTATGACATAGAAGGGGCAGGTCTCCTGGGGACAGTGACTTGAGGTCAAATTGCTGCTCAAGATCAGCAGAAGAGTTTGTACCAGGTCCCTCCCATGATAGTTGAGTGGGAGCTATGGACTATCAGGGGATCTGACCTCCCCCCCTGAGTGCAGACCTTATCAGCCATGCTCACCTTTGAGTCCCGCAGCCTGCAGGACCGACTAGCACCTTGGCTGTAGAGGGAGGCTGAGGCAAGGGCTGTCTCCAGGCAGAAACCATGAGGGCATTCAAGGATGGAGCACAGGCCTTGCTTCGTACATGCAAGGGCCTGATGGAGGGCAAGCACTGAAGCTGTTGCAGAATGTTAAGCCAGTGTTTCTGTAACAGCCTGTTGAGACAAACTGGTTTGGCACTCACATCCGGGCTGAATCTTCCTGAGCACAGCACACACGCTGTGTGCTTGGGCTGCATTCAGGCTACAGCTAAGCTAAAGCGACAGTTCTTGGAGCTTGGTATGCTTATTTTGGATCAAGAACTCCTCTGTGGCAGGTGATTCACTGAAGATTTAAGCTGCTTTTTCTCCTTTGTACTAACAGAAAAAAATCAAAAGGTCTTTATATTGACCTGGAAATGATTACATGAAGACGTAGACACCCCTTCAGTGTACTAGGCATGCTTGGCACTTACCAAAGGCTCGACTCATCTCTGGGACCTGCTCAGCACTGCAGACCTGCAATGTACAAAAAAGTATGACCACACATTCTTTTCTACACATAGCTGTTTCAGATCAGCTTGCTCCTGACTGTTTTCCAAAGTACTGATTGCCCAAGGTTACCCTCTCCTGAAATGTCTTGGCAGGGCTCCTCATGTGAGCACTGAGTTACAACGAGGGATGATATGAGCGCTCCTTGTCTGCTTCTGTCTGCGGTAGCTGGCTGAGTTACAATCACCATGGAAGTTATCATCAGTCACCGAAAATGAGAACACCCTCACTGAACTATTTACAGAGTAAAAAACCCCAAGGTTCCCCAAGTGCCACAAAGAGATGCCTTTTCCTTGGTACAGTTTAAAACTGCAATGAATTCCTGTGCGGAAGTACTAGGTTTACCAGTACACAATGAAAACAGTGAATCTAGAGTATTCCTTTTAAAAGACTGAATTGCTTTCCTGTGGCAAAAAGCAATTCTTTCAGCTCTTACTGAATGATTATTCCAAATTACATGGCTAGCCAATGAATGATACAGTGCAGAGCTGTTGTTAGTTCTTCCACGTATTGTTTACTTTTTGAGGAACTACTTGCTTTCTAAAGGAAAGTACATCATCCCAGAAAACAAGTCATGGTTTATAAACAGAGCCACAGACAGCACAGAAAGTTCTGCTGAATTATCACATGGCAAATCATGCAAATCCCTGCGTGGAGCTGAATGAACACCTCTCACAGATTTCTGGTTTGCACTTGCTTTTGCTTTTGTGCAATGAGAGCAAATTTTCCCTCAGGGAACACATTTGCAGTCAGGGGTAGCAGCAAACTAAGGGAATACGGTGTGGGCAACCTTTGAGATACTGTAACAAAAGATGAAGAAAAATGACATGGCTTGGAAAAAGTGAAGTGCTGAAATGTGATTATACGCTTCTTGACATAGTAAACCTTCAACTTCTTTCATTTCTCAATATTTTTAACTCTCCAGAGGACTAAATCATGGACTAAATCATGACTCTTCTCTTCCATTATAGGGACTGCTCATAGATACAGAAGGTATAAACCAAAAATAACAGGATAAAAAGCCTGAAACAACCTAACTTAGAGATGAGGAAAACAGGGTTACAGTGTGGAGTGATAAGCTGAGGGGAAAAGTAAATGATAAAGGTGTATTGAAATTGCTGAATAAATGGATGTGCAAGTACTTTAGAGGTGGTACAGCAGTTAAAATTTCAAGTACTTGCAGTCGGTGTTTTTTAGGGTCATTCCTGGGGGCTAGAACTCACTGCAGGTTGTTTTTTTAAATATTGCACTTATTGTGAAATAAATCTATCTAAAAAGCAACTGTGCTAACAAGTATCCCTGTAGAATAGACTTTTTAAAGACGCTGGATGTGGAAACTGATAAATTATTAATTTATTGCATGAAAACAAGTATTTTTATTATGCATATAAATGAGTTAAGTCTTAAGGAAAAAAAATGACATTAAATAGAAGGAGCTACATCTCTTGTAGTGCCTGTGGTTGGTCCTAATATATCTAGCTCTTAACACGACAGTAATACAGAGTATACCTGCTACTGCTAAAAATGCCCACGGAAGCACCCCTCTTACGGACAGGAGATATATTCAGCCTCAGAACCGGCAGGAAAAGGTTCTGAGCCATATGAAAAAAATAGCATCCCAAATACAGGGAGGAAAAGACAATAACCCATTCTCATGGACTGTAATCCCTGCCTCTTTGTTCACCCCAAAAATCATAGCTGGAGCAAATCCAGAAATTCCACGCAGATCATCTTCAATCATTTTGTTTTATATTCACAATTTCGGTGTCCTTACTGGTATATTTCCAATTAAAAATCACAATAAACCTCAACCCTTGCATTCTCCTATTAAAAAATGTCAGAATGAACCCCGGATGATTTTAGAAGTTTTTGTCCCCTATACTTCTCGACCCGAATCATTTGCTAAGACTAACCCTTTCGGATGAGCAATTTAATTTTCAGTGAATTGACAATTACCAATTTCATCTCTGACCTTGCCCTTTAAAAGTAATTCTCAGCAGCTCTAGTCAGAGTATGACCTGGCACAGGAAAGCTTGTTCCTTCCTCTCTTGCAGCCTCATTTCTCAGAAAACTGTAAACTTTCAATAGGCACAGACACAGATACAAACCAATTGCTTTTCTCAATACATTTTTCTAAAACTTTATTCTTTTCAGCAACATGGATGGATAGATAACACTTTTGCCTGAAGACATCACATAGCAGTGCAGAATATTCGTGGAAAGAACTCCAGCTACCCAACTTTAGTCAGCAAAAAAATGTAAGGTTTTATGTAACAAGTGTCTCAAAATTATAGTTGAAAACACAGCACGCCAAGTGGATGGCATTCAAAGGCTGATCACCTGCATAGCAGAAGCTGTCTGAAGAATGTCAACATAAGGATCTGAACAAGCTCTATTAAGTAAATTTGTAAGAAAAGGTGCATATTTGAAACTTTTTTGTAATGATTGTTTTCTCTCTTTACTCCTATACTGCTTCCTCTGTAGCTTTGGCTTGGGGCTAAATTGAGAGATTTTAAAAGGAAAGGGAAGGATATTCAGCTGAAGATCTGTTGAGTTTGGCCCAATGGCTGCGGTATCTCACATCACCACTGCACATTCCTAGACACACTTTCTCAGGACAGTCTGCCAAGGACTGACACCTGTTCTGTCACAGAAGGCTTCTGGACAAGTTTGTCCTGTTGGGATTCTAAGATGCTCCAATCCTGTTTACTGCAGTAACCAAAGCAAACTTTTGGTCAGAAGATCATGAATATTATATTGCTGCAAGGCCCCTATCTACCAACCTGAACTGCTATTTAGGGAGGTTTGCTTCTTGCTGTGAGCTTGGATCTGGGACACCATGAAGGCATTGATGTGGCTTGTCCCATCCTCAGACTATTAACCCCTGCTGCTCTTCTAGGTGGATGCCGGTGCTGCTCAGGGGAGACCTGGAATGTATTGAACATGGCTACATGACTGGGTGAAGGCATGGGTGCCCAAATGGTTTTGTCCTTGATTCTACTGCTAAGAAGTGAATAAAGTCTATGAATCAGCAACTGTTTATGCAGCTGGTGTCAATTACAGTGATTTGGTTTTTATGACCACGGGTCTTTTGTGAGTGTCAAAGACTGCTGGGGAAAACACAGGATCCCACCTGACTAGGCAGGGCAAAAACATCTTTGCCAACAGGCTGGCCAACCCAGTAAACCAAATTTGGAACTGGGAATGATGGGGGGCGAAATTACAACCTACAGTCAAGTGAGGAAGTGGTGAAATGGGTTGGCAAGCAAAAGATACAAGGTGGACAAGAGAGACATTGAAAACAGCAGTACAGGACTGAAGGAGACCTCAAGCATATAGACTGAAATAAGGAAGTGCCAAAGAGGACAACATTATGCGGGAAGCTCTCACATTTTTCCTGGGAAATCAGCACAAGCATGTGCCTTTTTGAAATGCCTGTATGTTAACACATGCAGCATAGGGAGCAAAGAGGAGGCATTTGAGCTCCGTGTGCTGCTACAATCTCATTGGCATCACAGATACATACAGGGTTAGCTCACGTGGCTGGTGCACAATGGGCACAAATTGAAATACGGGAAATTCCATTTAAACATATGAAAAAACTTTTTCACTTTGAGGGTGATGAAATACTGGCACAGGTTGCCAGGTTGAATCCTTGGAGATATTCAAACCCCAGCTGGATATAGCCCCCAGCAATCTGCTTTAGTTGTTCTTGCTTTGAGCAAGAGTTTGGACTAGGTGATCACCAGAGGTGCATTCCAGCCTCAACTATTCTGTGATTCTGTGATTCTGTGATATTTACATAAAAGCCTTGTTGACATTTGATGTTAATGGATGTGAGTTTGAAAGGCTGTGAAAAAAAACCTCAGCTAAATAAATGAAAAATGCAATGTAGTACTATTAACTTAAAACCACCAGAACAGTAGCATAGCACATCTAACACACAAAATGGCATCAGACATGTCTGTCTGATTAATTCCAAAATATCCATGTAGAAGGCAAATCAAAAGTGTTCTCCATAATTTATATGACCAGTCTGCATAGGGAAAGAGAGCCTTCATACTTGGAGAACTTTATGAATTGGCTATATTCTCTGCTGTTTATTAGGTCTTCTTTCTATAAAGCCATGCTGGGTCCTGGTAATAAATATAACATTTTAGTGTTCTGCGGAAGAGCAGACTGCTTCTGCATCATTTAGTCTTATAATCTCTATGCATTTCAAATCATATCTGTAGCCTAATTTAGGCTGTTTTCTTATGAAATATAACAGTATTTAAAAGGCAGAAAGTACTGATAAAACTGCTTTGGAGTTTTTGCTTGTCGCTCTGTTTTGTTGCTTTATTTTGATGCTTTTACTTTTCATCTTCTTCTCTCTCACTGCAATAAACAGACCTGCCATTCTCAAGAGCTCTGTGGCATTTCATCTATACTAGCTGAAAAAGGATGAAGGGCAGAAGCTAGGCAGAAAAATAAAGGGAAGTTACAAAGGACAGGAGAAGAGCAAAGGAAAGGAAGTGTGATTTGCTACATGAAGTAAGCAAAGCCTATAAAAATAAGGGGTGGAATTAATTCCACATGTTCTCAGCTTCAATATTTCCACTTTCCTGGGTTGTCTTAATAGTGGAGAAAGATAAGCTGTTGTACAGTGTAATTCACCTGGGCTGATTTAATTGCCTGCTTGAAGGTGGGATGAATTGTGCCCTAGAAATGCCTCTTTCTGTCTAATGACAGCAGAAAGCCTAGAGGATGAGCTCAAATGTAAGCAGATGCATTTACTGAATCAACCTAAATTCTCTAGCGCTATTTTGAGCACCTAAAGTGAAGGAAAGGAAGCAGAAGTGGTTTATGCACCTTGTATCTGCCAAAGCTGGTGGTGCCCTAGAGCATGAATTGCTCAGTATATTTATTTTGCATGTTTAGTGCTGGTTTTCCTTTCTGCTTTCCATAGTGGTATCTGGGTCTGAAATGCAGAGAAGATACGTAGGGTCTGGTTGCTTGGCTTGGGGAATGTAAGAGTGACATCTCCTCCCGTGATCACCCAACTGCCCTCAGTGGCTGCCTAGGTCCCTTCTTTCTCATATGCTCTGGAATTACTTGCTGGAATTTGATAGTGGCTGCAAAATTCCAGGAGTGGGCAGATGTGCAAATCTGATCGGATGGGTTGTTCCTTTCCATTAGCACAGCTCTGCTGTTTTGGGACAGATGTCATCCTTGACCTCAGAATACCTGTTCTCATGAATTTGCTGTGCCAGGAAGCCACAATTCTCAGTATTGTTGCAAATGCCAGAAGGAGGAGAAAGATGGTCAAGATTCCTAAAAGGTCTAAATGGTAGTCTAGAGTTGCTACAGTCTGTATGTGTCCCTTGGGGGAACAAATCTGGAGTGAGCTAGAAATACCTGGTTACGAAGTAACGTTTCAGCAGGGGGGGATTCATCCAAACAAGATAGCATACAGGTGAAGAGGCGGTCTCATCCAACACTGAAGCTAGCCAGAGAGAAAAGACAGAAAGCAGACTTGTTAATCCAAATATGCATGTGTTACATAAGCAACTTCCTGAAAAAACATCACTTTGGAATAGCTTTTTTACATCTCCAGAGGAACAATTAATAGCAGACAAAATAACAAGGAACTCAGAAGTGGTGAAAAGTGGCATTCTGCAAAATCACTGAAGGGATTTTGGAAGAAACTTTCCCCTTGTGTCAAAGGCCCAAGTACCAATTCTCTGATTACTCCTTAATAGCTGACAGCCAGTCATGAATTCACTGCTAATGCACAATGAAAAATAATGTGATTTCAACATAAATAATTTATAAGCACCAGCCATCACTGGCAATACAGATGTAGTTTAAAATTATTCCTACCTTCAATTTAGGAAGGGACAGGCGTAATGAAATTAGGTCTGTAAAAGTGAGATATCCTATAAAAATTCAGGATTATATAAATAAATTTTATGACAAGTCTTCAGTAAATTCCAGCATTCATAAAGTTCTAGAGAAGTTTTGTCTGTTTCTTAAGTAAACTGTACCTTGGAGCTCTTGTGATTTCTCTACCTAACCTGTGTTACATTTAGATTAACATATTATTTTTAATTATCTGTAGCTAAGTCGTGACATTTTGTATATCAGAATATTAGCTACTATAAAATACTAGTGTAATGTTTACTACTATAAATTACTACATTTTATCATGCAATCTAACAGTAAAGCTTTTACATCCTTCCCTATTAGATGTTCAGACAAGAATATTCACATTAGAATATCATGGTATTTATAATATCATACACGTTACAGAACGGTTTATAACATTAAAGTGGAATTACTGGAATTATTTGTATTAGAGTGATAGTGATAAACTAATTAAGTAATTTGTAAATGGGATATGTATTCATAGATGCTCCAAATATTTATGAATGTCTAGCATGCTCAGAGCTCTAGGGTTTTTTTAAATGATAAAACATGAGTTGATGAGATACTGCTTTACAAATATATGCTCTTGACTTTGAATGAACTGGAGGAATCCTCTTTTTGAGTCTGCTATTGCTTACTCCAAAAATATCTAAATCTACAACTATTCCTCCCTGATCCCGCAAGGCAAATGGTGGTAGCCAGCTACCTGGATGCTTTTTGGTCTCTTAGGATTTCCTTAGGTGCTAAGTATACCAGCCACACTTCTGTTCCTTCTGCCCATGTTTCTGCTCCTAAATAACCATTCTGACCCCAGCCCTGCTAGCTTCTGTTCCACGGACAAAATGGGCAATACTAATGTACTGCCCCTCTGGCCATGGGCTTGCCTTGCTTTTTAGTCTGGCATATCATGGCCTGAAGCCATTTAAAATCTCACTCCCACATGGCTCCACTTGATGCTGTACTGCAGCTCTGAATTCTCCACACCTGGCTCCAAACAGTGTTAGCCTTCAATCCCTGTAATCAATTACTGTGATTGATAATTGTTATTTAAGGTCAGACTATCTCATGAGCATTACCCATATTTGTTTTCAGATTCCTACCAATGGACTCAAAACATCTGCTAGGTAGAGTCTGGGAAGGCAGATACAGCAAAGTGCATCTGCAGAGACCTGAGGGTTCTGTCAGGAAAGATGTAAAGTTTTACAAATCATTAAAACAATAACTATTTTCTGTTCAAACACTGGTACCGTAATAAAAGGCACATTAGACATAACTAAGATGGGAAGTCAGCTTCTTAGGAACTAAAAGTGTGTGTGGCCTGCTGAATTTTAATTCACTGGTTGCAGCTAATTAACTGTTTGCATTGTCTGCATTTATAAATATGTTCTATACTCTCAGTAGCTTACTTATCACTGTATCCTTTATTTTTTGCTTTCAGAGTGTTCTGGAAAGAAACCTGAAGCAGAGGCAGTGATCAATGATTGTGAACCTTCGTGAATTACTCAGCAAGAAAAATAATGAAGCTGGCTTCTATACTGTAAAACATTGTTTATTTGTTGATTTGGGCTTGGAGAGTTGCTGTCACGACAGCTGAGGTATTGGGATAGGTGTCTGTACGCTCCAGGCAGCCTGGAAAAAGCAGGAAAAAGCATAGCCATTAGAAAAGATTAAATATCCACCAGGATTAAGGCTCTTCCATGGACTTGGGAGCTCCGGGTTGCACTTTCAACTTAGGCAAAGTGCCCTCACTGACACAGGTACACACATGTGGCACAGATGTAAAAGAATAATCATTTTAACAGAGCTTTACATTTGCTGTATCAGAGGGCAGGGCAGGCAGCAGACAGAGCATGTGTCAGTGCACATCTGCGCTCTGGTCCTGAGAAGCACTTCTGCACTGATCCTGAACTGAACAGTTTGGCATCTTTCAGCGAATTGCTCTCTGCTCTGATTTTTCATCCTGTTAGTGTACGGCTTCTCTGTCAGTGTCCCATCTGTGTGCAGCCCTTGTTGGATTATTTCCCTGGAACAGTATAATTGAAGTTCTTTTATTCTTTAGTATAAGCATGTGTATTTTTACCTGACCCATCTTCATTAGTCATGTTTGCTGGGAGTATACTACCATTAAGTGGGTCATTTAGAGCAGGAATGCCCTGCACATTACTAAATGATGGCATGCCATCAACCACACACAGGTTTTCCCAGTTCTCTCCCACATTACCTGTTTTGATGCATCTGCTCTCACAGGCAGGAGATAGCACTTAGTACTCTGTTCCAATGTTCCTGTCTACCAAGAGACACGTATTATACTCTGCTATTTCTTATCTTGACAAATTGGTTTCTTCCTGTTGGAAACAGAAATTTCTGCTTTTAGCTCTGCAGGCTGCAGCTTGAACTGCTTCTCTTTCTGTTCCCTCCTCCTTTCTATGAGAGCCTGATGTGCTTCACCTCAGATAGACAGGTGACTACCAATGGCCACTGTGTAATTTTAGGGGGAAAATTTTATGTTTGTATGCCATGTATCGTTTTCTTAACCTCATGCTTTTAGAACACTTTTCAGTGCTCTAGACCTTCCATTTAATCTGTGCTTTGCATTTCCTGTCAGCCACAGGTGGCATTTTGCAGGTGCCATAAATGAGATGCATGGTGTTAAAAAAAATAGACAAGGCAAACTTTATTTTAAAGTATCTCTAGTAAAGCCCCAAAGACATTTTGGGTAGGAAGTATGTAATATTGAAGAGTATTTCAAAGGGAAAGGCAGCTGGGAAAACAAGACTACCTAATTGTTCTTGCTCTTCATTTGCCATATCATTCCCTACCCTGCAGTTAACCAATAGCAGACCACTCTCAGTGCAGTTTTTTTCTTGTTCCCTGTAGAGTCAATCCGAGACGTAGGAAGAAGCTCCCCTACGAAGCACAGTCATTTCATTAAGACAGCATCCAGCCCAGAGCCCTCAGCAGAGGAAGACCATAAAAAGCATCAGCCTGAGCACCTAGCAAGTGTTTTTCCTGGATTACAGCTCAGATTGACTTTACATCAAATATAAAGATAGCAGGTGAACCTCAAGAGTAAGATTTTCCTGTGTTCCTGGTGGACTTTACTAGAGGTTCTGTAAGCATTATAAAGGGCTTAACCAAGTAGGAACTGCTCAGCCTTAAGTAAGAAGAAAGCCATGTACAGGGAATGTGTAGTCACCCTTCTTTGACGACCTGCATATTTCATGTATAGATAAAATAATGTACAAAATAAAGATGTCTCAGGTCCGTAAGTTAATGAACTTTATGGAGCTTCAAAGGAAAAAATGTGGAAACTCAGACAGGATTTTAAAGGCCAGACATCTACTTGCAGTCCTCATGTATCGTCAAACATAAATCCATTTATTTAAGGATTGTCAGGCCTTATAAGCAGAAAAACTCAATTTTTGCTCAGCACATAGTGTAAAAGGGATCAAAAAGAAGGCAAAAATATTATGGGTAAGAAATTTCTGACTCTGGTGACTTCATCAATGTGCATTAGCACCTTTTCCATTATTAATTGCTCTGGCTGCTGCAGTTATTACTGATCCATATTAATCCTCCAAGGAACAGGAGATGACAATACGGAGTCATGATGACCTTGTCTTTCCACATGCTACAGCTGGTTCGGAATTTTCCAATGAAACAGCTGTTCACTGGAAAGTGTGAATTCTCAAATATCTTTGTTTTTCTTGGAAATATACATATTTAATTGATTTCTGTTTGGACATTCTTTTGGGATCTGATGTGGACTTCCTAAAGCTAATACTCATGGGTTTTCCCTCAGGATGTTAGGTAAATAGATCCTCCTTCTTCCTGGTAATTCATGCAAAATGAAAGAAAAGAGACTAAGGAACACCTAGCACAGACTGCATTCTAGGCTGACCCAGCTTCAAGATCAATTTTGCCTACACTGGCCTCACACACCAGGGCCTTCTGTTTTGGAAGATCCTATCTTCGTGAGAAGTTAAAAATTCCTTTGATAAGAAAGACACGTCTTGTTTTTCTTCAGTGGGAGCTAAAAATGAGTAGCAGATTAAGACAATAACCCCAAACCTTAACCAGACAATAGGGAAATAGTATCAGCTTTTGTCATATTTTTCTCATGAGTTTTTCATTTTGTAAGAGTCACAGCAGGATGAGAAAGAAACTTCAGAGATTAACCTTCGGACACTATCAGTTCAACCAAATATGGAATTAGGTCTATTGTATTCTGAAGGCAACATACTCTTCTTTTCAAGATACTTTAAAATATATCCTTGTCATCTTCTTCCCAAAGTCCCACTAAGCTCTAGGAACAATATGTAGTTCTCCTGTGTGCATTGAAATGATTTGTAGTATTTTAGCATAGTTTAAGAATTTTTGCATTTCCTTTTCTTTTCCCATAGTCCTGCCTAAGTCAGTGCTGTTTCTGCATATTCAACAGAGCAATGATTCTGTACAACAAAGAATTATAAGAGTGTGATTAATGGCTATATTGAAATGTACACATTTAACCTGTTGGGGAAGTCTGCTGGAAGGTAATGTACCCCCTAAGGCAACAGATCCAAGAAGATATTAACACAGGATTTGTTATCATGAACGTTTTTACTTGAATGTGAGAAAAGCAGTGGTCTTTGGTAAGTTGCAGATGAACCAAAGAGCTGTTCTTTCTGGTGTGAGAAGCAAAGATCAAGAACAGCAACTAAATGGCCAGTGTGTGAGTTACAAGGCTAAAGTGGAATGAGGCAAGAAAGTGCTGGGAAAGAAGGTGAATGGGATAGTAGATTCCTGAAGGGGGGGGGGGGGGGAAGGGGGGGGGAAAGGGGAGGAGGAATAAAAGGAAAAACAGAATAGAAAATGACTGAAAATAAAAAGAGAAAACTCAAATGTAGTTTTCTACATTGCAGTGGATCCCCTCCCAGGCATGTCAGGGAGATAGTGAAAGGGTTGAGCTCAAGGCACAAACATAACTTGCTTTTAAGGGTTGGGTTTTTTTTTTTGGGTAGGAGAAGATGAGTTGCCCTCATTTTGAATTTAGATAATATTCAGAATGTGGGGTTTATTTAATTTTATTTAAACAGGGTTTAGAAAGCTAAGCTTATAAATCCCTTAAATAACTCAGATTTGAATTAAATAGCCAATGACAGGAACAAGGGTGGTGGGAAAGAAACACAGTAACTACATCTGCTCAGATGAAGGATAAGGGAGTCAGAATCCCTCTAAGAATATTGTTGAGCTCATGGCAGCTTAGGAGAGCTAAAAAAATAACAATAAGAATTTTCTACAGAACTATGTAATAAAACATTTGGAGCAGCTGAAATAAAATGGATGCTTAGTCCTTAAAGTCAGAGTATCATCACACCAAGTGGGTTATCTCTCACAGAACACTGCTTTTGCTATTCACTCTTGCTACTTCAATAAGTAACATGGAAGGAAGTGAAAGAGGGAAGGAGGGAGGGAGAGAAAGTGTGTTTTTCCCTGATTGAAGTGAGTTTCAGATCATGCTGAACTTTTCACAGACATGGTATGCAGGTAGAACAGATTTTTAGTACTTAAGCAACTTGTCTTGATACGATTTTTCCTTCTTTAGTGCCATTTCCTTCTTTAGTACCACTATTTTCAGGTGAGAGATGGTAAGGAGAGAAGAAATGGGCTATGTGAAAATATGCTATGCTGTTCCTTAGATGTAATATTCATATGAATTATTTTAAATCTTCATTCACAGGATCTCAAATGTTAGGGGCAAAATCCAGACAATCTTAGTTTCTTCTCTGAAGGAAATCGTAATGACGAGCTCGTGCCTTTTGTCAGCCTGCCTACCAGTCTGCCTCTTGCCTGTGTCATTCCTCCCACTCTACATTGTAAACTACTGGTGGATTTTAGTTAAGTTGAGGGAGAAGTGGAGAACAGAGAAGTAACACAGTTCCTGACAGCTCTGTAAACAAAACACATGGGGACATAAGCAAGACCACAGAAAGAATCACCTCTCTCTTACCAAGTAACTAAACACTCGAGGTAGAAGATAGAGCTTATCAATGGCCCAGTTTGAGATAACCTTCAGTGAGCACTCCTGGTTACAATGAGTCTACAAGAAACCAAGGTCCTTGAGCATGGTGCTCAACAGCACTTGTTTTGGTGACCTTCAATTGCCTTATCACAAGAAAAAAGGATCTGATCAGCATGGTGTGATACAGTAACTCTATACTATTGATGACAGTGACAGGTATCAGTATTTTATTCTGAATTCCTGCTCTGTCTCATTTTTTTTTTGCTTTTTCTCCCTTCCTCCTCTCTGCTCTACAGCAGACACATATTCACACACACAGAAGTTCCACATAGGTTTTGGCAGTTTAGTCATGGAGTCCTAAAGCTGACTGTAACAGCCTCAGCTTTTGCAGAGAATAAGACTGGGCAGATATTTCAGCAATGGGCCAGGACTCAACAGGTTGAGATTTAATTCTGCATGCTCTGCATCTTCTGGGCTTTCATTCCTTTTCTTTATAAAGGGAATAATGAAGTTTCCTTTCTTCCACCTTTTCTTCATGTAGATTGTTATGGCTGAGGGTTCTCAATATGCCCAGCAGAGATCTGAGCCTGTGTGAACATTGGGAAAAATCCTGTCTGGCAGAGAGAAGCAGGAAGGTGAATTGCTTCATCTCAGCCAAGAACTCCAAAGCAGATGTAAGCCTGGTTCTGTAGTTCTTATCCAGACAAGGCGGCTCAGACTCAGTAGAAGCACCAACAAAATGAGGGCAACTAGGTAACAGCCCATCTCCTTTCACCATGTGCATGTGTCATCATAGGCCCCTTCTTGTGCTAGTTTACTATCAACACTGAGTACTGTTGGTATAAATTATTAATTATTCTAACCAAGAAAACTGTATCTTGCCTTTTTGCTTCATTTCACTCATTCAATAACCAAGGTCAGTTGATGCATAAAAATCCCATAATTCCAACTTTGAGCAGGCAGTCCTTGCAGCAACTGTAAAGATCATTCTAACCCTGTTCCCTTTTATATTGTTTTTCTGTTTCCATTTCGAAGAGGAGAAAAAATGTTTGCAGGACCTTGATCTATTTATTTATAACTTGCTAGACCTTTGGCTGGAAGCATCCAAAGCATAAGAAAAAAAACCCCAACCAACCAAATGAAAAACCCTAAAATAACAAATGTATGTGAAATGCAGTATTTTAATTAAATGGATTTATATTACCCTGGATGTTCTTTGCTAGTTTGTTTTGTCTTCTGATTAAAAGAAGACAAATTATTATGTTAGTAACAATGAGACATAGTTGACATTACTCTTGAATGGAAATTCTTACTGAAAAGGATTTAATTTTAGAATTTTGATGGGAAGCAAAGATACCAGTATTGCATTTAGCTCTCCTCCTCACCACCCCCATTTACATCTTCAAGAGAACTTAGAATTCAGAAAAGGTGCCAGACTGATAGCACTGGAAACTCAGAGTCTCCATTTATCTGCAGACTGCATTTTGCACCACTACTGTATGTCAACTTGATAGGAAAGTTCACAGGGTAGAGGGCATCTCATGCTTTCAAACATTATTTTCTTGGTCTATCAACACTGCCAACAGCAAGTTACTGGGCTTGAAACTTCCCACAGGCAGTGAGAAAGAAGAGTATCTTGCAGCAGAGGAGTTGCTGTGTAATTTCACATTTCTGTGATGCATCTCAAATTAAACTTCCTCTTCCAAAATCTTTGAACAGCAGTCCCAAAGAGGCATACTGGGCAGGAGGGCAAGAAAGTAATAATCCATCCTGAAGCTGTAAGTATGTGAAAATAGGTTCCAAAGAGAGAAGGTATCCAGAGCCATTCATTTTCGCCATGTCTTGGCATTATATGTAATATATGCTTCTCAGCAGGACAAATTAATCTGTGCCAAGTTCCATGTTGCAGTGGCTAGATTGGTTCCTGTATGCTTGGTCAGCAGAGGTTCACTGAACCCCTCTGCTCTGCGCCGGAGCCTGCGGGGCTGACACCTGATGTCATTACAAAGCAGCTATGAAAACGATGGAATTTTGTCTTCTCCCCAGCAGTCTGGTTTTCAGAAAGACAAAAGCATCAGAACTAATGCTGTTGTTCCTTATTCTGCACATGTACAAGAACTGAGTCTGAGGCATCTGTAGCTGAGAATGAAAAACTTAAATGCTCCATCTACCACTTGCAGAGGAGCACATTGAGATGCACAGGAATATTAGCTTGAACATATGTAGCTGGAATATTTGATGCTGCTTCAACATTTCTGCAAAGAACCAGCTCAGATTTTAGAAATTAAGATTTCTTACTATTGTTTTCTTAATCTTTCATCTTACTGTTTCTTTTTAACATAAAATACTGCATATGTAATCTGTGTTGCACCTTACTGTAATCCTTGCTGCATTAAAAATGCATCTTGCTCTTTCTTACACATCTAGAGTTTATGATGTGAAACCCAGTGACAACAGCTGGTATGTGATGTGTCTGAGATGCTTGTTCCAATAGCAGATTTCTGATATAAATCTACAGCAGTGAGTGCAAACAAATTCAAGACAGACAAGATGATAAACACCGTGGTTCAGCAGTTCATCAAATTACTGTCTGATATTCTGTGAAGGTTTTTTTTTAGAGAAATTTTGTCCAACCTCCCAAACTGTCTTCACTGAGGCTTGGGGGGTGTCTTTCTTGGTGGGAGGGCTTTTCAGATGGCTAAAATGAGGTGATATGAATGACCTTCATGTTTGTCTTCCCTAACAGTTTAAGGTTGGCTGGTCAGAACACTGAAACATAAACTGTTAGGCACAATCCTTCAGAAGACTGGCTAAAAGATTCCCCACTACTAATGAATTTCCATGAAAATTAAACTCTCATTAAGAGCACGTAATGGTCACATGGCTGTCTTTAACTATTACTATCTCATTTTGATATTTTGGGGCTGTGCCTATTGATGCTATATACAAAAATACAATATGCAAAAATGCAGACTGCAGTCTGGCTTGGTCAATAAGATGAAAATGCTCACTTTAGCTGAGTATTTCAATGTCTATTTTTCAGAAATTACTTCTATCTCATGGGAGAAAAATCCATTTTGACATTTCAGGAACAGGCATGAGTCTTGCCATTTTGGGCAGCAGCATAGTGGGCACAGGAAGTCTTAGAGGCAAGGTCTTTTTAACAGCTGATATAACCTGGCAAGCAAGCAAATATAAAAGGCAAAGTGTGATAATCTGGGCTGCTCAGAAATGAGTCCAACTTAGGAATTAAAAGTCTTTTCATGAAAATATTTGTATGTGGAACCAATTACCCATGGACCTGAATTGTGTAAATCTCCTTCTCCCTGCTATTATCATCTTTTGGCAGGCAAACTCTTCCCTTTCTCCCACTGTTGACTGTTCAGTGCTGCAGCCCTCAGCTTTAAGCAGGAGAAGCTGCTGTGCCCATTCAAACCAGTGAATCTGCAGATAATTCTCCTATTACCACAGAATTACCCTGGTTTAACCCCAGTGAAAAAAAGAAGGTAATTTGTCCTTCTGGATAAATAGATGATTTATCTTTGAGACATTCCATGCATAGGTAAGTCAGACAGGTGTCACAGATCTTTCTTTCCAAGGGCTGGACTTTACCTGAAAAATAAAAGCTGGCCCTGACCTGCAAAATCAGGATCCTGATTGACATATCCTCACTTGTTCATGACCCCCTTAAACCACCAGCCTCATGCAGCAGTACTGCCTTGGCCCCCTTTTGTCTGCATTACTTTGAAATGCACAGTTCTAACGCAGCTTCATCATACAAACTCCACCAAGTTCATTGTTTATTTCTTTGTGACATTACAAAGTTAAAATGATCTTCTATAGCTGGCAAACTAAGTTTTGGTTCATGTTGTGCTCCTTCTTCCCAGAATTTGCTCTTCCCTCTTTATCTCTGTGCCTGGCAGAGTACAAAACCATGAGACACCCAGGTCTTCCTATAAATGCCTCAGAGGGCATTGCATCAGCACGGGTGGTAAATACAGCCCTTATCTTCATATTGACAAAATAGGCTAACATTCTCTCAGAAGCTGCATAATCTGAAAAAGCTGCTGAGTCTGAGTAGCAGATGCCTGTGATTATCCCAGATACAAAAGAAATAGGACCAATGACGATAGATCAGAAGAGGAGCTCTAGGAGCCAGGAATGCAAACACAACAGTCAAGATAACAATAATCAGCTGATGCAGATGCATGACTGACCAGTCAGAGTACCCAGGTGGAAAGTTTGTAACACCAGCCTCATTTTTACCAACAGGAAAAAACTCAGAAAGGTGCAGCAACAAGCCCAGGGCTACCCAGTAAGGTACAAGTAATGCTGGAAAAAGCGCTTGGTCCCTGTATCTCCTTCTCTGGCTCTCTTCAGTTCTTCTGTAGTACTCTGTGGGTCAGAGCCCTTGTGTCTTAGCAGGACAGAGTGCAGGACAAAAGGAGCTTTGGCCTTTGTGGGGTCTGTGTACTGCAGAACAAGAAGAGTGGTGCCTTTCGCAGAGCCCGTGTGCTCTGCTGAGGACAGGGTGAGAGCTCCTGGCTACATACTGTGCTTCATTTGTACAAGTACATTCTGAACAAAACCCAAGTGCTTTGCCTGCTGAAGTGCTTTTCCTTTGAGCCTGACCCAGATCTTTCCAAACCATCTCATCTACAGAGCTAAATGGAATGTAGCAAAATCCTGCCATATTGCCCTGGCACAAGGGCTGAGGTGAGTGCTCAGAGGTAGTGAAGATAGCTGCGTGCCGTATGGAGTCTACTGCGGTACTGGCCCACATGGGTGGGCGCCTGTCTTGTTCCACTGCCAGCAGTGTGCTCCTCTATGTTTAGTGGCAGGCTGTGAATGACATCTTCAAAACCTGCTGTAATCTTTAATATGTAACCTTGCATTTTTACATTACTTCTTTATCTTTAATATGTAACCTTGCATTTTTACATTACTTCGATGTGGGATTGTGCTGTGTAGAGTGCCTCACTGAAAACCAGTGATTCGCTCTGGGTCAAGGCTTCCTGCAGGATACTGATTGAAGACCAAAGGTCATCTTCATACTCCGGTACAGTGTCAGAATATGATTTCAGAAACACAAGAAACATTAAAATAAGTGGGCTGGAAGCTGCCAGTGACCTTAGCCAAGGACTGACCTTCCTGGCAGTGAGGCAAGGATCCAGTACTGAAAGATACATTTCAAAGAGACAGCCAGCTGAAATCCTAGCCCAGTTGAGGTACATGGGAATTTTGATCAGCAGATTTCCACTTGTTTTCTGTAATAGCAAAACTGAGGTGGAGCTAACATTTTGGTTTTGAACACTGTAACCAAACAGTGAGCAAAGTCAATACAAGCAGGACCTTGAGGACAGCAGAATGCAGTTCTGTGTCCTGTTGTACTCCAGACTGGTTGGACAACCTTGACAAAAACTTGGCATTGAGACTTTCCAAAGCTGCACCACAGATAAAGAAACACAGAGATGGAGCTTGCAGGAGGCAGCTGCTTGAGGAAGGAGACAGAAGCATAGCATTAGTGTGAGACCAGGTGATGGATGGTGGACGGAAGGCTTGCAGGGAAAGAGAACCAAGCACAGGACTGGTTGCAGAGCTTAGCTAGAAAATGGCAGGTAAAGACAGGTAGGTGGGAGGAGGGGAGGCATATTTTTCTCCCCCAACCTAGCAAAATCAGCGCCCACTTCTAGTTGCAACTCCCTGCTGTATATGCAGAGCCCCACCCAGGCTGGTAACAAATATGTGGGCACAGAGATAGGATTATCCTATTATTACTTTGCAACATTCCAAAGATCAAAGGAAGGAACCCGCACTCCACTGCAGATAGGTCATTTTCCTTCCTGAATAAGCAGAGTGATTTTTTTTCTCCTCAGTTACAGAGAACTGTTCAGTACAAATCATTCCCACGTAAATGTCTACAGGGTAGGGCTGGAAGTGCTGAAGTGAAAACATACATTTTTAGAAGACCATAGTAAAATCATATTCCTCATCTGGTCATAAGAGTATGAAGGGAAAGAAACAGCACAGGTGTGTCCTAACTGAGCGCTGGAGAATCAAGAGGTGCTTGTTGAAATAGGTTTTCCCAGTGATTATTATGACT
>JBCJKH010050477.1:0-25838 GCA_039877255.1 Loriculus beryllinus | reverse complement strand
GACCGATTGACGGGTGCGACTGCCAATGGCAGCGCCGGGACTGGAAGGCGGTGCCGGCCAATGGCACGACCGGGCGGGCCGGGACGGGACGGGACGGGACGGGACGGGATGGGATGGAACGGGACGAGGGACAGAGATGGCCGCGGCCTCCGCTGCTGCCGGGCCGAGGCGGGCGGGCTGAGGTATTGCTGAGAGCGCCTTTGCCGCGGCGGGGCGGGGTCGCTCTGTGCCTGACGGGACAGGCCCGCTGCGGCTTCCGCTGCTGGCGGGGCCGGGCAGCGGGGCTGCTCCTCAGCTCTCGGGGTGGGATCCTCCATGAGGAGAGGGTCAGGGCCGGGCGGGGCTCGGCCGCGGGGCTCTGCCCTCCTCGGGGGCCGAGGTCTGAGCCGGTCCCGGTGGGTCCCGGCAAGGGCACTCCGACACCGGGGTGCGGGGTCGGCGGAGGCCTTCATTGCTGCGGCGGGCCGGGCTGCCCGGCGGGCGGTGCGTGAGGCCGGGCCTCAGTGCACCCGGTTCCCCCCAGCTCCGGCAGTTCTTGTGTTCCTGAGCCGGGCTGGGGCGTCCGCTGGCTCGCGGTACGTTTGTGTGGTGTGGGTTCACCCGATTGCTTTACCAAGCTCTCGGTAATGACAGTGTCCCGAGGCAGTGCCACGGCTGTCGCCTGTATGAGGACCCACCAGCTGTGTGCATTCATTGCTCTTATAGAAGGCATATGAAATACTCATTCCTTGTTTGTCTTTCCTAAGTCGCTCCCAGTTTACAGGCCCCTCTCAGCCGGTTTTTTGTTTTTTTTTTTTTTTTTTTTTTTTTTTTTGGTTTTTTTTTTTTTTTTTTTTTTTTTTTAGGTGATGTTGCTGTTTTTTTACAGCCTCTCCCATTTTTCAGTGTTTATCATCTTTGTTTCCTCCCAATGTCCGTTTTCTCTGTACTCTTTTGTGCTGGGGAAGCAGTGCTGCGCTCAGTATCCCAGACGCAGTGTCACTGATTTATGTGGGGGCATAATGAAGTTTTCTCTATTTCCCAATAGATCTCTGTGCCTTTTTGTCTAAGCACCTGCTTCTATTAAAACATCATTTGTCTGATGGCCTTCTGTAAGCTCGGTGTCATGAGGACCTCTTCATCATTTGGCTGTGCCATCAGTACATGCAAAGCATGGTTCCTGCTGCCTTTTTGCTAGTCCATTCATTTTTACTAGGTATTTACCTGAGAGAAAAGCTCCCTCCTCCTGTGGTGGCTCAGTGTCTGCAGAAGCCTTTTGAAGCACTGTAGCTGCATGTGTTCAGCACACTCAGGCAGATTGTACTGACTGAGTCTCCCTCACCCAGTTGTTTGCTAACAACTCTTTACAGATTTGTGAGTGTGGGTTCTGTTTCCCCAGTATACTTCTGATTGGGTTTTTTTTAAGTATCTGCCTAAGCTTTGTTGTGATTTCTATCAGCTTGCCCGGAACACGTCTCAGATGTGTTTCCACTGATCTCCACTGGAATACTCTTCGTATTTGCCACCTTCCGTTTGCTTCATATTAAGGCAGTGTCACAGAGGTGACATGCTGCGTGCCTGGAGTCAGATACTGCTGAAGTGAGGGATTCAGTTCATGTTGAAGGGGATTTTTGAACCCTTGGGTGAATATTATCTAATCTCAGTGATTTCTTCCTGTTTATATTGTTGGCCTCCACAATTCTTACAGACAATTCAGTTTGAGAGAGATCCTCAGCTATGTTTTTTATAGTCTGAGATTTCTACCCTGGCGGTCCCTGACCCTCCAAATTGATAGAATCAAGGAACACTAGAATGGTTAAAGTTGGAAGGGACCTTAAAGCTCATCCATGTCCTCTGCCATGGGCAGGGACCCCTTCCACTGGAGCAGCTTGCTCCAACCCCCTGTGTCCAACCTGGCCTTGAGCACTGCCAGGGATGGGGCAGCCACAGCTTCTCTGGGCACCCTGTGCTGGTGTTCCAAATTCCTGTTCCAAATTCCTTCTTGACGAAGAGGGATGAACAGACTTCTGATTTTTTGACCTTCCTTTCCTCTGCACTGGTCTTCTTTGAACAGCCCCTCCATACTTTGATTTTCAACTGACTTTGCAGGTTCTATTGTGCAAGAGCCTGCATTCCGGTGTTTCTCATGGATGCTCTTTATTTTTCTGGTTCAGGAGAGTCTGTCCTCGTTGTCATAAGATTTTCTGGCTGATAAGTAGCAATGAGACTAAGTAGGGCAGAGAGCTCAACTGAGGTTAAAGGCTGAAGTGGAGTCACCAAATCCTGCTGCTTGCTGACTGTGCAAGTTGGCTTTTGGCTTTTGGCTCCTAAAGGTCACCTGTTCCTAAAATCTATTTCTCAAAAATAACTTTAAATTCAAGGTTGAAAACTTTATCACAGCCCTTTTGACAATGTTAAGTCAAATACCAATTGAGAATGAAAATTCAAAGGATTGAATCCATCTTTTTTATTGTTTTGGAGAGGGCCTTGGGAGGCGTTAGGTGATGCATAAGTGGAAAATTGGATCTGAGAGCTTTCCAGAGCCCACTGTAGCATGCAGGTGGTTTAACCAAACTGGATTGATCTGTGCTGGGCCCCTGAAAACTCCCAGTGCAGATCTGTCGTGGCTGAGATATCCCTAGCATGGCGTTCCCCTTTCTCCATGTCCAGTGCAGAGGTTTTCATGCGGAGCGTTGTGCTCTCAGGTGGTACTGTCAGGAGAGCCTCTTCTCTCTCTCTGTGCATCGTGTGCTCTACAGTTCTGGCTGTCCCCAAGCTCTCTGCATCTTGCTTTCCAGGTAGAACCAGGTGTGCAACCGCTGGGACCTGCTTCTGAAGGACATGAAAATTTCCCTCCCAGAAATGCAATAACAGACCAAGAGAGCAGCCAACAGATACAGCACCTGGTGAGTGGTGAGCCTGGGTTTGAGTGAAGGAGTGTTCTACTTTCCCTTGGGGTTTTCACCCATGCAATCCAGGCAGAGAGCTTGGGGAGTGAAGTCTTTCTAGGTGCAGGAGCGCTGTGGAAGTGGGAAGCCTGGGAAGTCAGTGAGAAAGCACAGGCCATCTGCATGGAGAGTGTTGCTAGGTGGCAAATCCAGGTACTGGGCTGGCGAGGGAGTATGTCACACTAAAATGGGAGGGAGACATGCATTTTGTGCTGTGTTTGGTTTAGCCTTACATTAACTGGGAACAGGTATGGCTGACGTGGGACAGATGTTATGTGGGGAATATGTCCCATGTGAATTATTCCAGCAAACTAGGACAGTTCACAAGGAGGTTTGGCAGCTTTTATCTATCTGAGGAACCCAGAGTGGTAGCAAGAAACTGCAGTTAAAGGTATATAACCAGAGAGATGTCTGCTCTCTGTTAGATGTCAGTTGGATTAAAGTAGGAGCTAAGATAGCACAGCTGGTGTTTCAAGCTGGATGTTTTGCACAGTTCTGTCTTCTTGTCCCCCCGCATCCTGTTCTCCACACTGTTCCATGCAAAATAGGAGCAATCTGTGCAAATTGGAAATGCAAAACTGTTTCCAGAAGACTAAAGGCTCGGGGGAGAAGGGAAAGAGCTGCTTCACTGGGAGAGTTTTTGAGCTTTTAAAAAATCTCCCTCGGTTTCTATATTGTTTCTGCTTGCCACAAGATTTTCTGAAGAAAATAAAACTGGTTAATGCAGCACTGGGGCTGAGAAGCTGGGCTTGAATTTCTCACACACTTCAAGAATGTGGACTTGTTGATCTACTTACGCCTGTTTCATGCAGGAATTTGAACTCAAGAAAAAGCGCAAAAAATGTGAAAACCTTGAGCATGAAGTGAGGAAAAAGCATAAAAGATGCAAAGAACTGGTAAGTGTTCTTATTGACTGCTGCTGTGAGAGTGATGACAGAAGAAGAGCAGGGTTGTTGTGTGCCTCTCTTGGGTTCTCTTCAGTTTATCTTAATAAGGATGCACCAGCCTTTCTCTTAATTTGAACAGTGTAACAAACTCCAGCCTCCAGCCCTTGAGGCTGGGATTGTTTGTTTAGTCTGTCAGCTACCTGTGGCTTGAATATAGCTGCCGAAATAACTGGATGGAGCTCCATGGCCTTTTGCGAGCTCAAGGAGACACTTAACATTTTCACAAGCACTCCAGACAAGTAACGAAAGATTTCTGCATCTTGAGATGGTAATTGCACAAACCAGCAGTCTTTTGCTCATGCATCTTATTTGTTGGATGAAATCTCACCTCTGTTTAATGTCATGGAGGTTTTGTAGGTCATATCACAGCGTGTGAATTTCTCCCTTCTTTTCTACTTTGCTGAGCAGCACTGGTGGAATTAGTAATTGTGATAATGTATAGTTTAAGCCAAGCGTACTTACCTTCTGAGTTGATATTTTATGTCTTGCTCAAATCTCAGTTCAGGTCAGTTCTAATGCACAGCTCAGATCATGCGCAGTTCATTTTGCATAGCTTGGTGTCATTGTCTGGGTTAGAGTGGAGCATTAAAGCATAAAAAGAAAAGAAACTTGCAAGATGGTCTGCCACAGGGCTGGTGCCTGCTTGAGAAGTGCTGCATGTTTTTGGCTTCTACCCCTCAAGCAGCATCCCATCAGCATCTTGTCAGCAGGAATAGTGGAGCTGCCCTGCTGAGTTTTGGGGGAGTTAATCTGAGGTCCATGGTGTGGTAATGCCTGCTCTTTCTGAACAGGAGATCCAGCTGGAGGAGGTACAGAGTGAAAATGCACGACTGGCTGAAGAGAACTTGCAGCTGAATGAGAAGGCTGGATGGGCAGGACAGGTAACAGTCATTGTCCTTGTTTGTCAGATGGAGCATTGGCTTCTGTAAAATTGTGCTGAGGAGAACTTCCTGGCAGTTTAGGTTTTCAAGTTGCCAGCTGAGTAGTGGTCGTATGCCCATCTCTATCCTGTGCAACTGTGCTACTGCATCATAACTGCAAGCAGAGCAGCTACTGACCTGTTTTTATTAGAGTTTCCCAAGGCTTGAGTGAGATGCTTTGTCTTTACTTAAGTTCATGCTTGGGTTTACCTGTCGTAACTTGTTCATTAGTTCATAACCGAAGACGGTTGGTATGGTGGTTGGTAGGGAGCAGGATGCACTGGTCACAGCAGAACCCATCACTGCAGGTGGTGTAAGCATATAGAATCATAGAATGGTTTGGGTTGAAAGGGACCTTCAAAGCTCATCTTGTCCAACCCCCCTGCCGTGAGTGGGAACATCTTCAACTGGATCAGGTTTTCCAGAACCACATCCAGCCTGGCCTTGAATGTCCCCAGGGATGGTGCATCCATCACCTCTCTGGACAACCTGTGCTAGGGTTTTACCGCCTTCATTGTAAGGAAATTCCTCCTCACATTCAGTCTTGATCTCCCCTCTTTTAGTTTGAAACCATCACCCCTTGTCCTATCACAACAAGCCCTGCTAAAAATCTCTCCCCATCTTTCTTATAGGCCCTTTTTAAGAACTAAAGGTTCTTACAGTGTGTTTGAAAATCCTCAGTCACTTCTGACATTGTTTGTCATGGTGGAATAGGAGTTTTGGTGGCTGATGATGTGGCAGTGGGAATTCCCCCCCCCCCCCCGCAATTCAGATGGAAACCACAGAAGCTTCAGGCCTTGGGACAAAGGCAGGATATTTGCAGTGTTCAGTTAGCAGAGCAGATTTCAGGGGAGGGTGGTTGCACCTTGGAGGATTGTGTGTTGCATGTAAGAATGATAGAAGAGTTGGTACTCTATGGATTTCTGTGCCCAGCTCCTTCTATGTACAGATGTAATCCACAAGAGCGAGAAGGCTACTTGCCTGTTGCGTGTCAGTGTTGCCACCGTGCATAAAGTTTCCCACATATTTAATAACTGTTTGTTCTCAGTAGAAATGTTTGTCTTCTCTTGATAATCTGCATTGCTAATAGTCATCAAGCCAGAGTGCACTTTAGAACCAAAATAAGTTGCTGGAATTTCCTGCAGTAAGTGGAAAAGTTCAACATGATGTCAGCAGGCTGCTGAGCTTCCTGTACTGTTCTCTACATTTAACCCTACAATCTAGGATTAAAAAAGCTTTTAGACCTTTGTGCTTTGGTCATATCACTTCAGTCGTAGGCTGTTCATATCCCAGTTCCTTCTTCCTTGCAAATGAGGAGGGTAGATGAGTTTAGTGCAAATCAAGTGTTTGTCCTGAGGACTGATACAACTGCTTGTGTATTTGTTCTGAGTGAAAGCCAGGGGGAGAGGAGGTTCATGGTTTTGGTATCACAACAAGTAGAAGTCAGGTCTGCAAGACAACCAACTGAGATACAGGAATAAATTGTCCTTCATTATTTATACCAGGAATACATATGACTGACTACATGTGGATACTGTGCTAAATGAGAATCCTTTCTCTTCAGGTTGAAGCTGAGAATGCTGACCTGAAATTGCAGGTGGTTTTGGTTACTAAAGAACGGGATTCAGTAATTCAGACAAATCAAGGACTGCAAAGCAAGCTGGAGAATCTAGAGCAGGTGCTGAAGGTCAGTAGGACCCACATGACTGGAAGGACTGTTTGGACGCTTCAGCAATTTGGGTGGGAGGGGAAATAAGGTGGCCATCACTGATTTAAGGATTTTCTTTGGCTGTCGCTCTGGTTTGTGGTAAGAGTTTCTTACTTTCTCCTCTGCTTGATGATGACATGAAGTACAGACCATGCTTTGAGTTCGTGGCTGGTGATAGGACACAGGGCAGTGTTTCAGTATTGTCACCCTTCAGCTGTCTGTGACTTGTTCTGCAGCACATGAGAAATGTGGCTGAGCGGAGACAGCAGTTGGAAGTCGAGCACAAGGAAGCACTGCTAGTCCTGCAGGAGAAGCAAGAGGAAGTCAGGCGGTTGCAGCAGGTATGCAGTAGTTGAGGCAATGGAGGTTTTACTCTCTGAATCCTTGGAAAGTGATGGGAGTCCTGCACCCTGTCTCTTTGGAAATACAACATACAGAGGAGGTATATGTGAGTTTACAGGATTAAGTAAACCAAGGAAAAGTGTCTGTGTCTAGGTGAACTCTGATACTTGAGCAAAATAAAGGGTTTCTCTCTTCAGTGGCAGTTCTGGTCTCTCGCTGCTGTTTATCCAAAGACCAAGGGCACTTTCAGTCTGTACACTGTTCTAAATCTATAATGGTCTATCAAGGTGATGATAGTAGAAGTGAACTTAGGTAGTATGCTTCCCTATTTACTCCCTTTCTTATTTCTTCTTAGGCGCAAGCAGAGGCAAAAAGAGAACATGAAGGAGCAGTACAGCTTCTAGAGGTAAGACAGAAGAAAATGAGATGGATTAATGGCTGCAGATTTGGTATCTTTTGTTCTTAATGTCAATTCTTAATCTGAGCCTGAGCAGAATGCCTTGCTGTACAACCCCTGGCCAGTGAAATCCCATGCTGAGGAGGCCATGGCCATGTCTGTACTGGAAACTTACAGTCAGAGAAGGCAGGCTGCATTGCCTGTGTTTACTACTGTGCTGTGGCTGTTTGGAGCCCAGGACAGTTGAGAAAGTTGATAGGTGTCCTTGTGGAGGAGATTGCTTTATGGCTGCAAATAGCATCTCCTTTGAAAGGGACCTGACTATAGAGCCCAGTACTGCTCAGCTCCTACTAAATGGGATTGAAATTGTTGCAGGCTGTGTGAATTTCATGGGGAAGTGACATGATGTGTTGCCCCACTGCTATATCCTTTCTGGAACATCTGCTTTTGGCTGCGGAGACAGGATCAGAGCTGATGTTGGTGCTGCTCTTACATCAGTTGATGTTTAGCTGGCTTAGCAGCCTTTAAGAGAAGGGAGGTTTGATGCTTGCCAAATGTTTTCTGAACTAATTAATTGAAAGATTGGAGAAGCTACTTAAGTTTAAAGTATACATCTACCTGTGCAAAGGAAGAAAGAGACAGTAATTTTGTTCTGTGTTTAAGAGGCTAGTAGTGTTCTGCAAGGGCCTCATCAGTTAAATGTTCTTGAGTTCATGTAACTGGCACAGAGATGCTTTATAAGTCAATGAGACCAAGCGGAGCAACGAAAGGGACATTAAAAGCTAGTTTAATGTGAAGAAACATTTATTTAGGCAACTTAACTATAATCACAGTCATTCCAGAACGTCAGTGTTGGGCAAAATTAGGGGGGTTGGCTCAACTTTGTTGTCTCACCAGGAGCAGAGTGCGTGACTTAGCAGGCTGTTACCTGTTTGAAATCATGTCAAAGCCAGTTTTTTAGCTGTGGCTTGTTTCTCAGCACTGCTTGGTCTCAGGCCTGGGGAAAGGTCTGGGCACCAGGTGTCTGTTCTGTTGATTCTGTGGGTGCTTGAAATGTGCTGGGAAAAGAGGGCTTGAAATTTATCACTGCCGCTCAAAGGATGTTGTGCTTTGGCTCAAAGCATACCATGATTTGGAGGCCCTCAAAAAGTGCACGTCTTTCTTATTCATGTATTTGGTATGTGGAATTTGGCTTTTGTTTAGCAAGTAGATGCTTCTGGGAATGAGGTGGGAATCTCAGTATGGAACAAGATGCACACTGTAAGCTGGAGAGAAAACAATTCAATTCAGACTGAGGGTTGGGTTATCTTTGAGTTACTAAACTCAATATTTTGCATTAGTATTGAGTTTTGGCTAGTGTAACTGCTGATGTGGGTTTATATCTCTGTTTGCTTTTCTTATTGCTACCAGAGTACTTTGGATTGCATGCAGGTACTGCTATAATCCTGTCAAATAGGACATTTTTCTCCTCTGTCCTAACTTTGACAGTTGCTTGATGTTCTTGTTTTAACAATACTTCTGAAAAGATTGCAAGAGTGTGTCATCGCCAAGAAATAAATGTAATTAAAGGAGCTCCTGCTGAGTTTGATGGAGCGGCTGCTTTTCTCTTTAGATGCTTTGCTTTCTTGACCAATTACAATTAGGAGCTTTATTTTGTTGACACTTCCAGATTTTTAGACTTCTCCAACTGTGCCCCTTCTCCACGTGTTACATACATTTGAAGGTCTTTTGGGAAGTACTTACAGCTCAAGAGTGAAGTGTTTCCTTCAAAACCTAAAAACAATGGCAGTACCGCAAATATAAGTGTGGTGGAGAAAGAGATGTCTTGCTGGCTTTGGATGGAATTGATTGGAAGATGGGAAGCAGAGATTGGGAATAATAGTTTTCACAAAAGAGGTAGTAACTGGTGAAGTTATAGTGTGGGAGCTGTGCTGTCTGGCCTGGTCCCAAATGATTTGGAAAGCTAATGTGGAAGTGCTGGTGCTCACAGCTGATAGAAAACTGCTTCTGCAGTCACCTTTAGATCTGACTGCAAAGAGTCATGGGAAGATTAAATGTTCAGGTAACACTGTGCACGTGGAGGAGAGGTATCTGTGATTGAACACACACAGGCTCTGAACTACCTGTTGGGGAAGGAAATGCAGTGCTTCAGTTAGGGTGATGTTTTAAAATGTCAACCTTATTCACAAGTTTGGTCAAAAAAGCAAGTACAGTGTTGAGAGCATTTAGGAAAAGAATTTGGAACAGCCCAAGGACATTATCTGGTATATTCACATCCCAAAGAAGTAGCACCCACATCTATGTGGAGTTATGGATGTTCCTCTAATCCTTTTGATGTTAGTCCTGCTTTGAGCAAGAGTTTGCACTGCAGTCCCATAGAGGGTCCCTCCTAACAACATCATGATTCTCTGGTCTCGAAAACATATAGTAGAAGATTTGGAGAAAGGCAACAATGGGCATCTGGCTGGGGGCTGTCACATGTAGGGGAAGTGTAATAGGGCAGCCAAGGAGAGTATCTAAGAAGACAGGGCTGAGCTGGTGGTTGGATCTAGCTTGGTGTGGAGAATCAGAGCAAGCTCCTGAACTGGTGATTGAACTGATCCCACCAAGCTCTGCTCCCTGCTCTTGCAGCCTCTTCTGGTAATCATGTTACTCAGTCTGAGCTGGTGTGAGGCTCCTCTTTCTTGCCCTTTTGGGTTGGGCATAGACATAAAAGTCTCCTGTCTCTTCTGTGTCTGGGGCTTGGTTCCTGCTGGTTCCCTGAAGCTCCTGGCATGTCCCTAGGCTCCTCCTCCTGATTCTCCTGCCTCCTACCTCTGTCCTGGAAACTTGCTGCTTGCTCAGTTGTGTTTGAACCTCTGCAAGTAGTCCACTAGAAGTACATGTTGTGTGTGATGTGGCAGTAATACTTGGGGGATGCTTGTACATTGTTTTGAATAACACAAGATCTAAAAGACACCTGACTAGTGGGGTATCTCAGAATTAAATTGTGGGTTATCCAGCCTATCAGCTTGGCCACCGATATAAATGGATTAAAACTGTGATTAATGCATTTAAAGAACCCAGGTACTATTATGATGCTATTAAACACAATATCCAGATGCATCTGCTGGCTCAGGTCTCCAGACAAGATGGGAATACCTCTCCAGTCCTGCAGTCTTTCTCTGCCCCTCTCTTGTCATAGGCTGTGTCCCAAGGTGGAATCTGGCAACAGATGTTGGTCTAGAGGAAGCCCTGCTTTGATGCAGTGCAACTATTCTGGCTGTTCATGGTTTCTTTTCTCTATTAAGATGAAATGCACAGGGGAGAAGCATTTATGTGAAAGATCTTAACTAAGTAAATTCAAACACTCATGGTTGCAGAGAAATCCTGTACAATGTGACTCAGTGAACAAGGAGTTGACTAAGTGGAGAATGCAGAGACTTTTGGAAGCTGCTCATGGCATCTGATACTTTCTTTCAATTTTGAGACAGTTACTTCTTGCCAGACTTCAGAGACTTCACGGGTTTCCTTTAGAGACTGATAGTGTTTAGCTGGTTGTGAAGAAAACAAGCGATAAAATGACATGTTTCAAACACATACAACACAATAAAATAAAGATGCACCCTCGTAGGTCAGTTGGGAGTGGGTTAGAAAGGCTTTGTTGTACTCTAGACTAGGGAGAAAGTGTTTTCCAGGTCATACATGTTATTTTTAGAGCTGCCTCAAACCCAGACTCTGTCCTGCACAGTCTAACATGGGGAGTTTTGTTTTTTGAGTTGGAAGGAGAAAAAGACACTTGAAACACATTTTGCAGAATGGAAAAATTTGAAGAGCACAATGCAGTTGTGTGTTTTGATGCTTCTTACCTGCGCAGTGATGAGATGAGTGACTGCAAAGCCTGCTGTGATCTCAGTCCAAAGAAAAAAAAGGGAACAGATGTCATTTCCTGCGAGGCAGAGCATGCACCTCAGCCAGATGCACTAAGTCAGAAGAATGACTGATGAGATGATACATTCCCATTCAGCACTAATGCTTTTTGTTTATTTGTTAGCTGAGGTGCATGAGCAAGGTCTGTGCAGGATATCTGTCTAGGAAGACAAGGTAAGCTGTTGCCTGGTGGGGCAGTGAGAAGAGGGAAAGGAGCAGTTGCATTCTTTGGGAATTGATATACCTGCACTTGGGGAGTATGTGGGGATGTTTGTGGAGAGGCAAGACTCAGCAATATTTTGGAAGGAGTAGATCTAGAGATGGTAGAGAACACTCGAAAATACAAATGGTTCTCTAGTAGGAATGTGTCCTTCCCTTTCCATAGTATTTCCCAAGGCTCCCCTGCATCTCATCTTGCTGAGATGTATCTTTCCTGGAGCACGTCATTCCTGTAGGACCTGCTTGCAAAGTGTGTGGGCTGCCTGCAGCAAAGAAATGTTCTGCAGCATGGGCTCTCTACTCTTCCTGGTGCCTGGAGAGACAGTCGGGCATCCTGCCCAAAATGGTGGAAAGGCCAGGGGAACGTTTTGGGAGCTTGCTGGAGCCTTTGGAGTGATGGATGAGATAGAGCACTGGGAAAGCAATTCCTTTTAGAGGCATGATTTTGACACTCCAGTAAATGTACAAAGCCTTTTCAATCTTCTTTTCAAGGCTTATTCATCTTTTACTTCTGTCATCTGGTCCTGTGCAGGGCTTCAATAGCATATCAAAGTTCAAAGCCAGCATTTTAAGTCTGCAGTCAGTCTCCTCGTGGATGAGGAGTCTCAGGTTTTCAAAGACACTATAGGTGTGGAGCTACCATTTCCTAATGACCAGTCCTGGGCAGGGCTCACCTCTGGCTTCTTGGAGTCTGAGATCTGCTGAAAAGATGCAATAAAGACAAATGCTGTTTGGAGCCTCACTCGTGATACGTGTTTGTGACTCATCTTGTGTTTCTCCTGTCAGGCCCGGGTGAAGGATCTAGAAGAGCAGTGTCGCAGCCAGACAGAGCAGTTCAGCCTTCTGTCTCAGGAACTCAAACAGTTCCGGCTTCAAACAGGAAAAATTGACCTGCTCACCTCGACTTTGGTGACTTCTGAGCTTCCTCTTGCTCTGTGCAGCTCTACCCCACAGCCCCACTTCGAGAAGGGTAATTGCTGGAGATGCTGGAAATGAGTTGTTTTTTGGTTAGCTGGAAAGGTATACAGGAAATAATGCAAATGTTTAATTCACTTTTGGGATCTCTCTCTCTCTTTCTCTCTCATAAATAGCTTTGGTTTCTTTTAAAGTCATAAAGAGAAGTTGGTATTCTCTCACCAAAGAGCCCAGGGTGTCCTGTGTGTTGCACTTTCAAATAAGTCACATTTTTAGACACTTCAGCTGCTCTAAAGGGTGTCTGCTTGTGGTGATGCTCACTGCTGATCTTGTATTCTGCCTATGGCTAAAAGTAGTGGATGGATTGTGTTATTGCAGAATCAACTGTTCCTGGAGTGTTCACTCACCAGAGCACGAAGAAGGTTCACAATGAAGAGACTGATGAGTTGCAGTCAGGGCATCAGGCGCCTGATACCACTGTTGACTCCCCAGTTGCTGCTGCCAGTTCTCAGAGGCAAGCCAAGAAAATGGAATCTCAGTCAAACTCTTCAAAATCAGAATCCATGCAGAACAGCCCAAAATCCTGCCCAACTCCAGAGGTCAGTGTGGGATTTCCTTCCATGGCCTGTGCTTTCTAACCACAAAGGAATAGCTGAGAGCACCAGTAATGTTGTATTCATTCCCTCCTGGCTGCCTGAATAGAACAGGAAAAATAAGAGAAAAGCTGTCGGAAAAAATATGAAAGGCCTTGGAAGCCCATGTCTGTAGTGCTCATTTGAATGTATTGCTGTGCTCCAGGGAGAAAACAACTGACTAGACAGAGAGCTGAGAGCTTGTAGAGGGAGTGGAGAGGGGAGGTCGATTGATGGGTGGTACAGAAAAGCTCTTGCTAAGCTTCCTTGTGACATCTCTGCTGCCATTAAAACATGCAAAGGCTACAGACTGTCAATTTTAGCATGCTGAGCTGTGTCCCGACTGTTTTTGGCCTTGAGCTGTGGGTGAGGGGCTCAGACTTCTTTGCTGGTGCTTTTATGTTTTACTGGTAAAAGCAGTCATGAAAAGATGCTGAGTTTGTGCAAGCAGGGAGATGAAATTAATAGGCTTTACTTGTGTCACCAACATCTCCTACATTGTTATTGCTTCCCAAGAGCTCTTATGGAGTACTGTAGGATTCACTTAGGCAGACTTTCGTACCCTCTGCTGTATGTCACTTGATGTGACAGTTTAGGGTAAAGCGGTGTTGTGAGTGCTGCTGGGTGTGATGGCATGGGAGGCACTTTTTGCACTTTGATGTTTTATGAGTGCTCATTTCTCCCCAAATCAGGATAAGGGAAATAATAGGAAGAGTAATAGTGAGAAAGCTCATGGGCTGAGACAAAGACAGTTTAATAGATAAAGCAAAAGCCACTCGTGATCAAAGCAAAACAAGGAATTCCTTCAGCACCTGCCATAGGCAGGCAGGTGTTCAGCCACCTTCATGAGAGCAGGGCTCCATCACGCGTAATGGTGACTTGGGAAGACAAATGCCACCACTTTGAATGTGCCCCCTCCCCTTTTCTTCTTCTTCGCCCGGCTTTGTATGCTGAGCATGATCCATATGGTCTGGAATATCCCTTGGGTCAGTCAGGATCAGCTGTCCTGGCTGTGTCCTTTCCAACTCTTGTGCCCACCCAGCCTCCTCGCTGGTGAGACGGTGAGAGGAGTTGAAAGTCCTTGGCTAAGTGTAAACACAGCTTAGCAAACAAGTAAAACATTTGTGATCAACATTGTTGTCATCCTAAATGCAAAGCATAGCACTGTACCAGCTACTAGGAAGAAAATTCCTAATTCCTATGCAGCTAAAACCAGCATATCAGGCTACTAAAAGTTTCTAGTGTTTTGAAAGTACATAAACATTATATTGCAGTATGTTCAGCTGCTGGGAGGTGCTCCAACCAAAGCGCTTGAAGACAGAGTATACTGAGTTAGGGGTATGTAGGATAAAAGGGATTTCCTGAGTCTCTAGTCCAATATCCTACTCCAGTGGGGCTGTCACCAACACTAGGTCAGGGTGGCTGTGGCTTAGCCTGGCAGAGGCTCCAAGTTCCCTGCCACAGTAGGAACCTGTCCCTAGGCTGCATCACCCCTGGACAAGGAATTTTTCCTAATGTCTGACTGGAAGGCCTGAAACTGCAAGTTGAAGCTGGTGTTTCTTATTACTGCTTCTTCACCTTAAAAGTCATTCTTCCAAGATGGCCCATAGCCCAGTGGCCAGATTGGCACTGTACATGGGCTCAAAGGACATGTTCACTGATGTTCTAATCCTGTGAGTGTTCCTTTACTCTGATTTGGGCCGTATCATCCGCTTCATCTTTAATGTTTTTAGGTGGACACTGCAAGTGAAATGGAAGAACTGGATGTTGACAGCATCTCTCTAATGCCAGAGCCAGGCAACCAAGGCCCTGCAAAGCTCCAAGTGTTCTTAGCTCGATACAGGTAATGGGTCATTTCTTGTGCTCTTTGAGGTTAGACAGGTTATCTCATAGTTGCCTAATTCACTTTTCTCTGGGATTCACCACTGTTAGGGGTGGGTTAGACCACGTATCATTTCTCCATGGGATCTTTTGAGACAGGTTGGTTCCTGCACAAGCAAATCCAATGTGCTTAGCTTAAGAAAACCACAGGAAGCTCATAAGTTGTTCAGTGAAGAGCACTGTGTGTAACACTGATTTTTTTAAATATGATATTGGATGGAAAATTGAGTTTGAATGGACACATTGCTTGAAATGTCTAGTTTCTCCAGAATAGTCCAAGACATTTTCTCCAACAAATCTTATTCCAACAATTAGGGAAATTTCAGGGCAGAATTCCTGAAGTTTTTGGCCAAAATCTTGCTGCCTGTAGCTTTAAAAGGACAAAAATGCACAGAATAAACCCAGATTTTCTGGTAACTGTTGCTGTACACTGAGCCAACATTGCCAAACCCAAATCACTACTTAGAGTTCGTAGTATTGACATACCCGTTAGCTGTGGGTTAGAGGAGGAGAACTGGGAGGATTTGTGCTTGTGAGGAGCAGATCAAATGTGATCTGTTCTTCATGTCTGAGTTTTGGGCCCATAAGGTCTTGCTCAGCTCATGGAGAGGATAGCATTGCTTTGGCATGTTGAATTCTCTTTTAAAGACTAAAGAGCAGGAATTGCAGTAGATGCTTGCAAAGCTTTGTCTAGTGAGATGCCCAGTTTTTCGTGAGGTGTTTTCCTGTGATAGACCCTCTGATTAGCTCAAGTATCACTGGGAAGGCAGGTTAGAACTACCCAGAATCCAAATCCTATCACCAACATATTTATATTGTTCATTCTAATGCAGGGTTTGGACTGCTGTTTAAATGGTAAGTTACAGCACTGAGAGTTTCATAGCTTGGATCCTGTGGGCTGGATAATGATGAAATGAGGAAGGAAAAGGCTGTGTTGTTCTTGTGCATGTTGTTCTTGCACGGATCAGCTCATTCTTAGGGTTTTAAACATGGGAATGTTGAGATGCTATGCTTGTCCATGACAGTTGTGTGACAGGTAAAGTGTAACCTGACAAGTTTTGGACACTTTCAGTAATTATTTTCGATCAAAAACGTTAAATGCATGAAATGTAGAGAGCTGTCTACATCAAATAGTTATGGGTGCAGGTGAAGTTAAGAATGTTTATTTGGAAATGCAGCCCTACAGTTTATCTACTTGGTACCCTCAGAAACACAGCAGGTGCTCAGGTAATTCCAGTCTTTTCTTATGTATTTTCTTGGGTCATGCTGATCTGTTCCTTCAGACATCACATGCCTGATGTTTTCTGTTCTGCTACTCAGAAAATTATCCTTAGCTGCTTTTTGAACATATTAGTTAGATATAAAACCATAAACTAGAGTTTTGACTGTTGTTTGTGCAATTTGCTGGTTGTAAAAAGTGGAGACAGTCCCAGTGAATCGAGGCTGATCTAACATCACAGCTTGAATGTGTTGCTGTGAAAGTTCCTTTACAAAGTAAGTCTTCATATTGTAAATATTTCAGCTACAATCCTTTTGATGGACCTAATGAAAATCCAGAGGCAGAGCTTCCGCTGACTGCTGGAGAATATATTTACATCTATGGAGAAATGGATGAAGATGGCTTCTTTGAAGGTGTGTAGACTGAAATGTGACCAAACTGCTGTGGAGATGACCTCTTTTTAAAAAAACCCAAACAAACCAAACAGGAGAAAAGTAGTCATACTTGAAGCTTCCAGATAAAGATTTTCTGTCCAAAGTTTGTTTGTTAGAGGGAAGAGCAGACTCTGTGGAAGAGGGTTTATTATGTCAATGGAGTCTAAACCATGAAATCCTGGTCATTTCAGTGGGAATTTTGCCACTGTTTTCAGCAGAGCCCCAGGTTTCATCCGCATATGGTCCTTTCCTAGCAACGGAGAGGGAACACATTCAGCCCTGGGCACTTTCTGCAGATGGTGTGTTTCCCTCTTTCTGGTGACTGCATAGTGAACCAGAGACTGTAGGCAGTTGATGGGCTCCATTACCTCTTGCTCTTTCAGCAGAGTCAGGGTCTAAGATAAGCAGTCCAAACTACACTTGTTATCTTACTGGGTGCCACATAGTATGCTTCTGTTTTGGCACCTTTGAATCCTGGTTGATGAATAGGCAGATGGAATTGAAACCAAGCATTGTAAATTTGTAATGGATTTTCTGTGTGGAGCTGGGTTACTTAATGGGATGAAAGCTCCTTATTTACTGAGGTGCTTTGCAAGGGCTGAGGCAAATGCATGCCATGTTACGCTGCTTGCTCTTTGATGTTCTGGCTTTTTGTTTGTTTCTTTCTATTTCCAAGCTTCTCATGTATTTGTTTGTTTATTTGTTGTTTAAAGAATAAAAAGGTTATTTTTTACTAACATTTTCTGCTTTCCCTGCTTTCAATTGATTTGCTGTAGGGAGAGTTTGAAAGGGGAAAACAAGTACAACCCCTACGCATTTGCTCGTTTGACTGTCATTGACGGTTTTGCACGTACCAAGAGTGCTGTGGCGTCAGTCATCCCCATAGGTCCTTTTGGGACATCTTTGTTACAGGGAGGCCAGAGCTGAATACAGAGCTGGAAAGGAGGACTTTCTTGAGGAAGTTTTACAAACACCAAATCTGTGTGATGGTTTTACATCTTCTCCCAGTCAATCTGCATAGTTTGGGAAGGCTAGAAAAAGACACTTGAGTTAGTGAAATAGCTGTAATGAGGAACAGTAGGATAATAAAAAGGAAATCCTTTTAAGCTAATTACACAAAACAGCTTTTTAGTTAGCTGGCTCTGGAGTGTGTGGAGCAGGAAGTCTTCTCACTGTGGTTGTTAGGACCTAATTGGAGAAGCATTAAGAAATCCAGGAAGCTTTCCCAGGAATAACCTCCCAGAGGTTTTTGGTTTTGGTTTTTTTTTTTTCCATTCCTGGCTGCAGTGCAGTTATGACTTAGCATAGGTGTTGTCATATTGTCTTCATAGATGGGTTGGAAAGCTGGACAGGAGGTGCAGTGGTAACAGGTTTCCTGTTTCTCATTTAGGGGAGCTGATGGATGGCCGGCGGGGGCTGGTCCCCTCCAATTTTGTTGAGCGAGTCTCAGATGATGACCTCGTGACGTTTCTGCCTTCGGAGCTGAACGATCTCACCCATAGTTCATACCGGGAGAAAAGTTTTGTCAGTGCAAGCATCAGCAGTGGAGATAAGAGTGATTTCTCTGTTGAAGAGAGTAGCATCAGCCCATTGACCAGTAGAGCAGAAGGAGACCAGGAGGAACCTGTTAGTCATACAGCAGTGCCTTACCCAAGAAAATTGACTTTGATCAAGCAGCTTGCCAGAAGCATAGTTGTAGGCTGGGAACCGCCACTTTTGCCAGCTGGCTGCCCAGATGTACAAAGCTACAACATCTATGTGGATGAAGAGCTACGTCAAAATGTGAAGAGTGGCTTTCAGACCAAAGCAGTGATTGAAAAGCTGGATTTAAAGACAAAGGCTTACCGTGTATCTGTGCAGACTGTGACAGAGCAAGGCAGTTCTGATAAACTGCGATGCACTTTCTTTGTGGGGCAAGATTTTTGTGTGGCACCAACTATGCTGAAAGTAAGAAGCGTCACTGCCACATCAGCAGAGCTCACGTGGCTTCCCTGCAACAGCAATTACAACCATGCGGTCTATCTCAATGGGGAGGAACGTGACATAACAAAACCTGGGGTCTATTGGTACACCTTCCGCAACCTGCAGCCCAGCACTCAGTATGTTGCCAAGTTGGAGGCCCGGCCCTTGAAAGCACCTTGGGAAGAGGTCCCACAGGGGCAGGAGCAGAACTCAGCTGTGATACACTTCACTACCCCACTAGCAGGTATCAGAGCAGTCACGCCCATTGCCATTGTGCATGGAGTGCTTGGAGCATTGAGCTCTGTCATTATTTGGCTGTGAAGCCTTGGGGTGAAGGGAAGCAAGGTTTTGTAGTCCCAAAGCTTGACATGCTGTACTGTTTTGTCTTAATGTTTTTCTTCCTTTATTTTAACAATTTTCTCTCTTTTGTTTTCATTTGCTCTGGGAAGACATTCTCTTTGCCGAACTTAGCAGCATGTCTCTGCAGGCATGGAAGATATGGTTTGCCATGACCTTGCTCTAAGGGTTACTGCATCTTGGCCTCAGCTACTTTTGCAAAGTTCTGTTTTCTGTGCATTAAAGCTTTCATAGAACAAGAGCACCCTATTTTCTCTGGTTCTATCATTTCTCAAGACTAGCCATATTGTTCTGGTATGGTTCTGCAGGGGCAAGTCTGGTGTGGGACTTTTCTCTATGATTCTAACCAGGGTTTAGTTTAGCTTTGTGCTAAAGTGAATTAAATGAGGTAAAATCTGTTTGGTCTCTTGCAGGCACACCTGATGCTCCTTTGGATGTCCAGGTAGAAGCTGGTCCCTCACCAGGTATCCTTGTTATCAGCTGGTTACCTGTCACCATTGATGCTGAAGGATCTTCCAATGGAGTTCGAGTCACGGGTTACGCTGTGTATGCGGATGGACAGAAGGTATTGTGCTGGTGCAGTGCAAGGCTGACCTTTGTGCAGGTGGGAGGCTGTGTGCTGGTGCAGGAGTAGAGGACGGTTGCAGAGCCTCAGGACCTGGAAAGCTTGATCCAGTAAGCATGCCATGAGGAGGCAGTGACAATCCTTGGCTTGGAAAGCAATGGTATCGGAGAAGTGACAGCACTTGGGCTGTTTGCTTTGCCCTATGCACACCAAAAAAGACCTAGTCCAATTTTTTTATGTGGTTTTGGTATAACTAAGCTAAGAAAGTTCCTGTGGCAGGACCCTTCACTAGCAAGCCAGGACAATTAGTGTCAGCCTCCTCTGTTTCACCCTAGGCACTAGCTTGATCATTGGGAAGCAATGACCTGAAGGAGTGTGAATCCACATGGCATAGACAGGATACAAGTGCAAATACACAGCCTTGCCACCACTTGGGGCTTGTCTCTGCTCTATGAGAGTGAGGTGTAATTCTCCAGCCCTTTTTTTAAATGAAGGGACAGACAAAAGCAGATGTGTACAAACACCCCAGAGTTCAGTATGAGTACTGGTAAAGAACCTCCAAGGGTATTCTGTATTAAAAGTGGCTTGCAGTCTTCTGCACACATGATGTTGTGCCACTGGCCATGGAAGAAGCAAGCCACAACTGTTTAAAGGAGCACAATGAAAACCAGAGTGCTGCTGTGTTGGATGATTGCTCTTTTATCATGGAAATGCTTTTTCCTCTACATGGGTCAGAAAAGGAGAAGTCTGGGAAGAGGCAGGTGAAAGGGAAGACAAAAAAAAGTGATTGCCTTTTAAAGCGTAGGAACAAGGAGAGTTAAAACCTAGAGCAGGAAGGAATATAGTAATAGAATAACCAGTTTCTTGAATGGTTATGACAAGAATTTCTGTTTACTGTTTGTTTTTCCCTGATCCTGTGCAGAAGGGTGGGAATTCTGCACATCAGCTCTCTAGAGCTTTGGGGTCTGTTGTTAACTTTGGGTTCAGGAATTGTCACTCTAAATAATTGCTCCCTGGGTTTTTGCTTGCAGGTGATCGAAGTGACTTCTCCAACAGCTGGAAGCGTCCTGGTGGACCTGTCCCAGCTTCAGATGTTCCAAGTGTGCCGGGAGGTGTCTGTGAGAACTATGTCTCTGTATGGGGAGTCAGTGGACTCGGTTCCAGCCCAGATTTCCCCAGTTTTGCTGCGAGCCTCTCACCACTCTTCACCTTCAGATTCTGCTGTTTCTACCACTTTTACCTCTAGACTGCCCCGTGGAGAGCCCAGGGGCTCTCTGCCTTCACGTAGCCCACGCACCCACCACATGGCTGCACTCCTGCTTCAACAGAACGTTCCCTCTAATACCTCAGATGCCAAATTGACTGATGTCTCCTCCAGCCCCAAGGGCTCAGCGCCGTCTCTGCCAGAGAAAGTCTCTTCACCGCCACACCTCTCCTCTCCCAGTGCTTCCTTGGTGCAGGTTTTAGGCACTTCCCCACAGGGATCAGCTGCTGCACAAGACAAGAAATGCCTGACTGTGCCTCCTCAGCAAGCTGGCAGCACAGTGCTCCCTGGTGAGGACACGAAGCCTGTCCCTTCAAGGGAAGCAGAATTGCAAGGCCTGGGTGAAGGGACAGATGTGCAGGTAATTGTTTACGTCTCCTGCTCAGTACTGTGTGTGCTGGGACAGAGAATGAAATGAAATAGCAATGAGCCAGGGGGTAACATGATGCTGTTGGAGGCCAGATCCACAGGGCAACTTAAATGTTCCTATGCCAGTGCCCACAGGCTGGGCAGCAAAGAAAAGGAGCCGGGAGCCATTGTGTAGCAGGGAAATAGTTGCCATCATAGAAGCGTGACAGAATGATTCGCGTGATGGGGGTGCTGCAATAGATGGCTAGAGGCTCTTCAGAAGGGATAGGCAAGGCAAGAAGGGAGGTGGGGTTGAGTTGTGTGTCAGGGAGTGCATCAGCTGCCTGGAAATAAATGCTGTGAGTGAGAAGGTTGAGTGTTTGTGGGTGAGGGTCAGGGGAAGGCAGCTGATATCCTGATAGGAGTCTGTTATAGGCCACCCAGCCAGGATGAAGCTACAAATGAAGCAGTTCTTTGAACAGCTGCTAGAAGTTTCACATTCGTTTGCCCTTGCTCTCATGGGGAACTTCAATCTACCAGATGACTGCAGGAAATACAATATAGCAGAGAATAAACAATCCAGGAGGTTCTTGGAGGGTATGGAAGATAGCTTCCTGACCCAGCTGAAGAGTGAGCCAGATAGGGGAGATGCCTGCCTACATTTGCTGTTCACAAACAGAGAAGGACTGGTGGGTGATGTGGTGGTTGCGGCTGTCTTGGGCAAAGCGATCATGAAATGATTGAGTTTTCAGTCCTTGGAGAAGCCAGGAAGAAGGTCAGCAAAACCTCCACTTTAGACTTACGGAGGGCTGACTTTGGCCTGTTTGTATCAGGTGGAGGCTGCCCTATTTTAGAGAGGGTTCCAGAAAGGAGTGGTTGAAGAAAGGGATGGCTGATGAAGGCCCACCTGCCTTCCCCTCCTTGTTCCTGAGGTCCCACTCCTCCATCTCCCAGAGGTTTCCTTAAACAGGAAACACAAATCTGTAAGCATTCTGTACTGCAGCTTCGTGATGAGCCATGGGGCCCTGCACTTGTACTCTCCATGTATATTCTTTATTAATGCCCCTTCCCTTCACAGCCCTTACCAGCTCCAAGAAGTAGTGGGGTAGTATCCTCACCCCCAGCTCAAGCTAACCTGCAAGCTGGTGTGTAGGACATTCCTCTGGCACATGAGAGTGAGAATTGACCTTTGTTGTATAGCATGGGCTCTTCTTGCTGCTCTAAAACCGGCTGTTGTCAATCCGCTTCTGTGGCTTCCATGAGCCATGTGTGGTAGCCAGAGCTGCAGCAGTGCACAGACTGTGTCTACTTGCAGGCAGGGAGGGGTTTGCTCCAGGGCTGGCCAGCCTTCCCAGCTGCAAATTGCTTTCCAAAACACTTATACACCAGCAGTGCAGAACACGTGGGGTTTAGGTTTGGAGTGGTAAAGGCACCCTTTTGGTGCACAGGTATGGCACAGTGTCTCCACTAAGTATCACTATTCATGATGACCTTTTCTTGCCTTGTTTCCCAGGTGGAGCAGTCTGTAACCAAAGCACCAGAGCTGGAAAGTCCATCTACCAGCAGTCTGAAGATACATATGGAGACCTGCCATGCATGCTCTGTGGAAGAGTCACCAGAAGGTGCCAGTGCTGAAAGAGGGAAAGAGACAAAGGAGAAACACTTGAGCCCAGAGCCTCTGCCCTCCCCCAGCCAGGCTGAGGGCACAGAGGACACCTTCCGAGGAGATAAAAGCACGGGTGGGAGCGGCTGCCAGGAATTCCTGAGGCTGTCCCCAGGCAAAGAGGTGATGACAGAAATGTCCAGAGTGGAGAGAGACGTTTGTTTAACGCTGGTTGAATGTCTGTGCCCATGGAGGGATGTGGATTTTTTTGACACCCTTGGATTTTCCACAGTACTGTTCTTCTGCAGGCTGCAGGTTTTGTGTGGCTGTGTGTGTGTGTATAGACACATGCCAGTTGCAGCACTGGATGCTGCCGAGTGTGTTTCCTGCCACCTTTTATCTGTATGTGATAGAGAAAGATAAAGTGCTACTTTATTGCTGAAATAATGTCTGAGAGGGCTGAGGAAATCTGTTCTGGTTTTCAACAGCAAGAAGAAAAACTGTCTGAAATTGGAAGACGACCGCTGACCCTCTTTGCTGAGCACAGCCGTAGTTCTGACCTTTCAGATATTTTGGAAGAGGAGGAAGAAGATGAACTGTCTTCAGAAGATCTGGACGAGAAGAAATGGGACCAGAGAGAGACATGTTACGGGGATAATGGGGAAAAGGTAACTTGTAGCTGAGTAATGCTTGGGGGGAGTGCTAGTGCAGCCATCCCATGACATCAGCTCACAGGAGGAGGTGCTGGTCTGAGCCCAGTGCTCTCAACAGTGCTTGGCTAAGTTCCTGCCTGCTCTGCTTTTACTTCCAGTGTTGTCTTAAGCTAGTAAAAATGCAAATTCTTAGTTAGAGGGAAGGGTGTTTATGTGTAATGAATGTACCCAGGGTTTAATTAGTTGGAAAAACACACAATGCAATGTGAACTCTAGAACCCTCTGGTAAAAATCAATCCTATTGATCAAATTCTTAATATAGATACAAACAGCAAACACACAAGAATCTGTGAAGTTCATCCATCTATAAATCCTGTACCAACCCACCATCCCTTCTAAGGAAAAACAAGCATTTAACATTTTGGCCTTAGTCCCACAGGCAGTGCTGAATGAGAGTAACCTAGTGCAGATTATTTAGAATAGACCTTGGTGCTCTCTGTAGGAAGGGGTGGCTCATAGGAGCTGCAGGAGCTGTGGCTTTGCAATTCACATGTTGCAAGTGAGGAAACACTGGTTGAGCTGAACAGTGAATGACTGAGAAATCAGAAAGATTTGTGGGAAATGTGGTACATGTGCATAGCAAGAAAGTGCCCTCATTTTTATTCATGTGACCAAAGAACATGTAGTTGGTTGATGCTCACCTGTGTGACTGCTTGCCATAGATGGATCTGGTGAGCATTAAACGATCACTAACAGACAGAGTAGTGATTCTGGAGTAAATGTGCTGCCAGTCCTTTTCTCCTTCTGAAAGGAGTTCTGCTTCCCAGGTGGGCAGGTGGGACCTGAAGTGCAGCATCAGGAGCCCCGGAAAAGCCTGGTGGTTGGTGATTCTGGGGCTGCCTGGGAAGGGATTGTTGAAAGGGCTTCCAGTTGTTGGAATTGCAGTGGAAAGAAAAAAACGAAGAAACTGAGCTTTCCTGAAAGGGGAAAGAGGAAATCAGAACAGTCAAGAATGCTGTTCTTTGTCTTGTTTTCCTGGATGCTTTATTGGCCCTGATGTTTTGAGGGTTTGTCTTTATTGTGTGTGAGAAAGAAACATCAAGCCCTCCCACACACATCCTGTTGATTTCAGCACACTGGTGCTTCTTGACTTAATAAAGTGATTGTTTTCAGTTCTGGCAGTGACAGGTTGAGGATGTGAGCATGACAAGATGTTGAATGGGGAGAGGGCATCAGGGCCAGGAAGCTTTGTGGCACAGAGTTGCCAACACTACCTTGTGGAGTGAAGGAAGATGGTGGCTGAAGCGGGCCAGGTCTCAGCAGGGCTGTTTTCTAGGATTCTACATATTTAGTAACATTTTGGGTTATCTCAAGACTTCTCAGCCAATTCTGTCAGGATTTGGGGGATGAAAGAATGAAGAGGTGCTGCTTTTAAAAAGTTTAACTTCAATTAAGTTGTTAAATTCCTGAAACCAGTTATTATATTAAAACTCAAAAGCCACAACTCTGTAAACAGCCTAAATAGGTCTTACTGGTCTTCATGGTTGCATTTATAACTGCAGATATTCCTAGTTGGTGCACACAAGGTAGGAGCCTTGAGCGTGTGTCCTGTGAAGAGAGTTTGAGGAAGCTGAGCCTGTTTGGTCTGATAAGGAGGAGGCAAGGGGGGATCTTGTCTCTGCCTACAACTATTTGAAGGATGGTTAAAATCATGAGATAGCCCAAGGTGTCTTGTTGCTGGCAGATGATATACAAAGAGGCAGCAGTTGCGAGTTCCTGTTTGGGAGATGAGTACAAACTTCTTTCCCAGGAGGGTGGTGCAGCCTTGGAACAGGCCCCAGTGATGTAGGGGATCTCCATTCTTTGGTGTTTTCAAGCCTCAGCTAAGCAAAGACACTGATTTACTATTTGCAGCAGTCCTGTTGTAATTAGGAGATTGAACTGGAGACCTCTGGAGGCCCCTTCAACCAATTCTAAGCAGAATTCAAGACCAGCTTTTGCTTGGAAAGAGTTATGAAGGTTGGAATAATCAATAGACGGCTTAGAGCTGCCTTTTGTTTGCCCCACTGTGGTTCAGTTTTTAATTCTCTCTGACCAGGCCTGCTCATGCCAGTAGCTTGAAACATCAATAACTGCGTATGCTGTGTAAGCTATTTGTAAATGCTTGTAAATGTCATATAAATTGTCAGGGAGGTTGAACAGGAGACCTTTATAGGTAACTTCCAACCTACTTTACACTATACATCTGGGATGCTCCCTTTTGATTCCAGTATAAATGTAGTAGGAGACAAATCATAAATTCTTCAGTTGGTCCAAGGGAAATTGTAAAGTTCAGCAGTGTTTTCCCAAAAGCTTTATGTAACCTGATAGGCTGTTACCCAGCTGCAAGTGAAATACAAGTCTGTGTTACCCCTTTGAGGTGAAGGGTTTTCATGTGTATTTGTGGCAACTGTTCACCTGGATTTGCAGACAATAAATCACTGTAGAGCTGGTCCTTGTCAGATGATAGGAAGGGCTTAGAGAAGGTCCTTCCAGAGTAGCAACATCTCCAAGGGGTGTCTCACTGCACAGGGTCACTGTCTTCTGTTTCAGTGCAAGAACAGAGGTAAGGGAAGGCTGTGGGTTCTTGTGTGAAT
>JBCJKH010050475.1:0-14973 GCA_039877255.1 Loriculus beryllinus | reverse complement strand
AATTTCTCAGTCTGTCTTCATGCAGGAGATGCTCCAACCCCCTGATCATCCTCGTGGCCTCCTCTGGACTTGTTCCAACAGTTCCATGTCCTTCTTACGTTGGGGACAGCATCTTGCCTGCCGGTTTGTGCCTCACTCAAATAATCAGCATAGTCAATTAAATGACCAGCTAAGTAGCAAAACAAGAAAAGTGTTCACTGCCTTAATAAGAACACAGACTGCTTCTGTCTTCTATGTCTTTCAAGCTAGTACACAACTCTTTGATCTTCTGCCAGAAGACTCTCTCCTCCGTGTCTTCTTAAGCTGCAAAGCAGGCTTTCCTCCTCACTCAGGGGGGATTAGCCGACCTGGGAGACAGCAAATAATTATGCTGAACTGCTCCTGGGCTGATTTAGGAACAGCCCTGGCTGCCTGAAAAGGAAACAGCAAATCCAAGCCAACAACAAAAACACCCAACCCAGAATTGCACACAACTACATCAAACCTATCCACTGTTCTGCAGGCTTTGGTTTCAATTTCAGGACCCTCAAGAGGCTTAAGTATGTGGTCAAAGAACAAGGGTGTAGAGCAAGCTGAAAGCAGAAACGTGTTGTGTTAGAATAGCTGTTTGGGTTTAGTCAATAAACTCCTTGCTCGTATTTGTTGCATTGCCTGGTCTGCACAAGTGGCTTCTGTCAGCTTCGCAACAGCTCCAAGAGGCTGGCAAAAGCAACCCATGTGAGGCTAAATTAGCCAGGCAGCTGCGTGTGGCTTTTCATAGAACTTCCAAGCAGGAGACCTGCAGAACATGTGCTTGGTTCTTATTACCTAATGGTCTGCTAGGTCTTTGTGTCAATCCTGTGTGTGTCTTGTCTTCTTTTTTCTTACTCTCTTTCAAGCAGTCACAGTAGAGGGTTTGCAAGATGAGTCTTTTTGCTTAAAGCCTCGCTTTTTGTTTCAGCAGGTATGAAAAGGATCTCTACCACCCACTTGTTATCCCTTTGGGTAACTTTGTGCTGATGAATCAACATTGGCAATAAATGTATTGAGAATGAAAGGTGCAGCCTTACATCTTAGGTGTTGCAAAACAAAGTTCAATAACTTTTATTCTAAAACATCTTTAGGAATTTGTTCGTTCTTTCTCCTGTCCCAAAATTACAAACGCCATACAGTGACTAGATTTGGTGATTTAACTATTCCAAGAGTATATGCAGAAGGGAACAGATAATGATGGAAGTCAGTGCTGTATAGTAGCTGGTGGAAAGGAATGACTTTCAACTGATAACACCTCTTTCTACAAGAAAAGTAGGCCTTCTCACAGGAAGCTACTTGTAGAGTCAACATTCCTTTTGAAAACACATGGAAAAATACACAGGCAGATGTTTACAATTTCTATTTAAAGAATCTCTTACAGAGATTTGCATAAAAGCTTAACTGCTTATTTTACTTAGTATCATAAAGAACATCTATTTTTTTCTAATATCTATTTGTTCAGACAATATTTATCTTCAAAATTACAGAAATTAAACCGTTGCCTCTTTTGCACCTCCTCAAATTCCAGTCTTCAAAAATTTGTGCACTATTTCAAAAGTGTACATTTAATGTGATTTAAAATTCTGTTTTCTCTCAAGTCTTTATTTTCTACAGGACTTGTCATTCTAAAATTATTAGCTACTCTGTGAATTGCTACTATTTCCTAACCTCTTCTGTGAAGAGAGTAGAGGTTAGGAAAGAGGCTAGATAAAGACGGAAGATGTTAAGAATATACTCTTTGATTCCCCAGCTGAAAAGGTTTTAAGAGATTTTGCTAGTCACGTACATTCTGTTATAATTAAAAATTTTGAGCTGCAGCTACTGGAACCTTGGTCTTTGTGTAAAGACATTTGCAGTTTTGTAGGTCTTCCTATTCTTTTTGGTATCCTATATAAATCATGTTTCACTGCTTGCTTGGAGGGAAAAAACCTGGATGTTTTCTTTTAAGTAATTTGGGGTTTTTATTAGGTTTGGTGAGGTTTTTTTTCCTGTGGATTTTCTTCTTTTTTTTTTCTTTTTTTTTCTTTCCTTTTTCAATGAGAAACTCACATTAATACATATTTCTTTGTATTACACCTACACAGATTAAGGGTGCAGTGAAACTGACCCTTCTTATTGACAGAAAGATCTGGTCTATCTATCACTTACAGTGATTCCTAATAATTTGGAATGTGGCATGTGTCAAGTGCTGATAAACATCAACATTAAATTCTTTTCCACATGAGTTATCAATATTTGATGCAGGCTGTCAGGACACAATATTTGCTGTTCTGTTTTCCTTCCATTGCACTTTGTTTTGCCTCAGCAGATTACAGTTGGAAAAGAAATTAAATTGTTTTATCAATATTTTAATCTTAGAATTTGCCATCAATAAAAAAGCAAACTTACACTAGTAACTTCTTTAGGAGTGTTATAGTAGATATATTCTGTAAAGTACAAATGAGGGAAAAGAGAACACTTTGTGCTGTGGCTGTGTGTTACTATTCAGATAAGATTGGCGCAATACCTGTTGTACAATACCTGTTGTACAAGAAGGAATATTTAAGGTAATTTCTTTAATTTGGCCTGAATGAGGTGAGTGTGGTTTTGTTTTGTGGGATTTTTTCAGGTGTTTTGTCTTATTTTTTTCCCCCTTTCTGATTCCATGGTTCATCATTTTGATTTTTCAAAGATACCTTCAACTCTGTTAGCTTACAGCCTAGAAATCTTTAACCAGTTTCTGAGTGTGAATGCCTTATGATGGCATTATCTGCTACACACAAGGCTTGCTTTCTCATTATTTTCATTTGTTAATCCCTTCTTTTGTTTACCTAGTCCAGGAGTTTAAATAAATCTTGAAAAAACTACATGGTGATGGTCTGCTTGACTTTGCATCCAGCAATGGGATTTGCCTGCATGAATGTACTTGTGATGGTACGCATCCATTGGTTATGAAATTGATATTCCCATTTCTGAATTGGGTTTGAAAAGCATGTTATCAGTCTAGGGACTTAAAATTTTAATGCCTCATTCTCTTCTGCTCAGAAATGTCTGTTTCTCTCATCCATTAGTTAAAGAAACAATAAGTACTGACAGAATTCTGCAATGAGATTTTTTCTATTATGCATTGTGCAAAAGCTGATCAAGCAGTTGTATATTTTGCATAAAACTTGCTTTTTTCACATTGCCTTTGGAGAAAGCGAAGTGCTAGGCCACAGAAAAACAATCCAGTCTTTACTCCCTGAATTTGTATCTATGGCATTGTTGATGAGCAAAAGCTTGGGCTCCTGCTTCCTTAATGAAAAGCTCTATTGTAAATCATAATTGCTGTACTTTCAGACTAGCTGTTCAAGGGAGAATTATTATACTACTTATCAAAAAAAGTAGATAACTATGAGTTTATCATCTAAGACATGTATAAATATATATCTTCCTTTGCTGCTGACTAGACTGCTTCATCAATGAGAGGATGCTTCATGCGATAGCCAAGCACCAAGTGCATTGCCTTGAAATCAGTGCTACCACAAAAAAAGCTCAAAATGACGCTTCCAAGGAATTTTATCTCATGGTGTTCCTGAGGAATTCCTCCATAGATTAAAGTAAAGGAGCTGTCTCTGCCTGGGAGCAGCACTGTGACAGCCGTGAGGTACTTTGACATTCATGTAGTTTATACATAGATGTCACTTTTTTAATTGATGCAGTCAGAAAAAAGATTCCAAACAACTGATACGCGCGGCTTAAGAAATATTTCTTTAAGAGTTTTCAAAATGTTGAAGGAAAAGCTTTCATACAAGTTTTAGAGATTGGAATGCTGACTTTATAGAGTTTAGTTTCAGGGAAGATAGAAAAAGTAGAATATAGTGAAATAAAGTGAAATAAAGCTGAATTTGTTTATGAGTTTTCCCTGCTCCCCTTTCCTTTGCTGGAAATTCTGGTGGAAAATGAGTAAAAATTTAAAGTAAAGCTATAAAAATTACTATTGTATATTTCAAAATAATGCTGTACCCCATCTGAATCCCCAATTTTTTCATCCTGAGGCAACCAGGTAATTGTGTCTTGCCACTTCTATGATTTTTTGGGAAAAAAAATTGGAGCACTGAGACATTAAACGGTAATAGAGTCTTCTTCCATTTAGTTTAGCTCTCTTTTCAGCATGTGCATTCTGTTCATCATCCTCCTCAGTGACTGCAGTTATTAAAACAAGAAAAAAAATACCACCACTGAAATTTTGAAAATCCAAATTTCCATTCTTATTAATAGCTTCTATTGCTAGCAGTTTTCATCTATTTATATTTTGCTTTATTCCAAATCCCAGTTCCAATAAATCCTACTCCACATTAATTTACCTCTAAACCCTGAAGACTGTAGGAAAGTCTTTAATCTCCTTTAGCACGTTGAGGAGGGACACAATTGGATTGGCAATCGCTAATGAAACATCTGTATGAAGAGCTGTATCTTGCTTTCCTGCCCTTGCTTCAGTCCTTTGATATTTGTAAGTTTTCTTTGGCAAAAGCCAGCCTCTCCTTCTTCCCCTTTCAGAGCTATTTGCACTAATACCACTGCAGATTAGTTAACTAGGTTTTCAAATTACACCATTCAAGAATATATCAAGATTTAAATTCAGGTCACCCTGTGCCTGAAACAAAGTCTCATCTGAAGAGCTGCAGAAAGCAGAGGTATTCAAACAGTCAGTCAGTCTTAGGTTTGTATTTTCTTTTGTTGCTTTCTGAAGCATTACGCTGTATCAGCATATTGTATGAAGATACTGCTGTTGGTACCTGCCTTTTGGCTTCAGAAGCCATTTCCATATTAGCATCTACACATCACAATGAAGTTGTCTGTTACTCCCAGATTCTAGACATAAAAATTAAGAACTTCTTGTGGAGTTCCTTCCTTAAGTAAGTAACTTCCAATTTTCTTTAATGTATTAATGTAGGTATTACCCGTATATCTTAGGCTCTTTCATACATGAAGCTAACAAAGGAAATGGAACCTTGACAACAGAAGACCCAGGGGAGGCCATTTGCCTTGGTGGTTTGGTTTTTCTGGGGTTATTTTGCTTTGCTTTTTTTTTCTGTCTGTTTGCTGGGTTTTTTTGGTTTTGGTGTGGGGTTTTTGTTTGTTTTTGTTAGCAGTTGAGCTTGACATGTACAATTCATAAGGAAATGACTAGTAAGAATATGTCAGTGCTTTATCCTTTGAAATGGCTCCAGCTGCTAATTCTCTGCAGTTGCAAACATGACTGAGCCTCTTTCATTCCCTTATCTCCTGTTACTGTGCTTTCCAAGTTAGCCTAGCAAAAGACTTGCTGTAACGAAGTTCCTTAAAAAACCCAGAACTTCTTCTTAAGTAACCCTGCTTGTGCTCTGCTACCTCATGTAACTTAAGCAAGGAGAATCTCCAGGGGCACTTACATACTTAAAGGCTGTCTATGATTGTAAGGTAAAATCTGCCAATTGATGAGATTATTTTTGTTACTAGAGCTTCAGAAGTGATAAATCCTGAATGATAAAAGGTCATCAAACATAAGACATCACCACTGTTACATATGTGTACTTAGGAAGTATCTCAGCTATACTGCTCTACGATCTACTCATATTCTAGTCTGAGGCAAATAGTTACTTCTTTGCTTGTACCAGTATCCTGACTACACTAAATATTCTGAAGGATTATTCTTCCCAGCTACAGGGAAAAATATGAAATCCTCAAGGAGTCATTTCCAGCCGCCTTGGCTTTGGTCTTATGAATACCAGCCTGTATCAGTGGACAGTGTAATGTCGTGTGGAGTGTCCCATGAGAGCACAGAACGTTAAAAAAAGCAGATTTCGAATGTTTGGCATGTCAGGCTGAGCAGTCAGAACTAGATAAACTGTAATGGCTTCTGGACAATATGCACTCCTTGGCAATTGCATCACTTGGACATATTTCCCATACCTTGTCTTTTTTTACATGAACTTCCTTTTTACTCACCTCCCTCATGCCCCACAACATCAATGTTTCTTCTTCAACTAAAACCAACCCAGTAACTGTAGTAAGCAATACTTCAAATAAGGACAAGCTAGTGACAGATAACCTTCTCCTTTGAATAGCTGGATACTGAAGGCTCCATTTTCTATGATACCATTACACTGTATATGTTTCAGTGTAGCAAGGTGGTAAATAGATCAGTGTGTTCTGAAATAGATTATTTTGTGGTTTTTTTCCACTACTGAGAGAACTGGTACTTTATTTACAAGTGGTGTTCATTTTTCATGTCATTGTTCCCACGGGAATTAACATAAATCAGAGGAGCTCAAATGTTCTAATTTCAGTGTGGGACCAACAGCTGTTTCCCAGAAGTTCAGACATGCAGGACTCAGTAAGTCACCAGTCAGACAGGCAAAGTCAGCTATATCCAGTTTCATGCCATGATATATTCACGCTGCATGTGCCCATTAGAGATTATAATAGTGCAAGGATTGTGTAGGGCTTCCGAGAAATTATGAGTTTAAGTAAACAGTTATGTAATTGTCTCCCTCACACTCTTTTAATCATTGTGGCATAAGAATGTAATCTGTGAATGACCAGATCTTTGGAGGTATGCAGTAGTGAGCTGGCACAAACATGAGTTGATGAGTTCTAGCAAAAGCTAAACCTGTTTTCCCTCCACCCCACAGTAAGCATGGCTATAGAAGCAGATAAACAAATGCAGCGTGTGGCTTTCATCTAAACTATCCAAAAACCTGAATTGTTAGAGCAGCTGGGAAGTGGTAAACAACTGCTGCTTTTCTTCTGGTCTGTGATTGGACTGCCCTCTTGGCATGACCCATGGAAAGAAGAAAAAGCCTGCTATACGGATGTCTTGGGGAGGATCTATATGTTCTTTTTTGTCCCTTCCAGTAGATTTTCCTGGGAGAAGTTTTCTCTGCATTAGCACTGATTTAACAGCCAGCATGTGAAAGAACGCAAAGGCAAAGGAAGGAACCTTTATTAGCCGTTATATAGCCAAAGGTTTTGAGGTGATTTGTTTAATTGTTTACCGTGTTTTCTGTGGGAGTGTGCCGTGTTGTGCAAAACCATGTTAGTTAAAAAAGATCAGTTCTGTCTTGAATTGAACCTATCAATTTAAGACTCAATACGCAGACACAGGGATGAAGTCTTCATTCTTATGAAGTCTGTAGGATTTTTGTCTCTGATGCAGGTAAACCCAGGATTTCTCTGCACTATTATGTTACACATATGGAAGTAAAGAAGGAATAAGTGAGAGATCGTGGTGATCATCTGTCTTCCAGTTTCACCATGACTTTGATACAGATGAGATCAGATCCTAGGTTCTCATGTGATGAACTGTATTCCTGATAGTATTCTGTAAAAGATCTACAGTGCTTGCTTACTGTAATGTAAGCATCATTTGGTCTCAAATGTTGACATTTTAAAATATCCTTAAATAACAATGTTCAGGAAAACTCAGGATTAACTTAACATAATGCACACATTCGTTTTGCACAAAAGATTTTTATGAAATCTCTCAATCTCTCTTGAGATTACTTTGTTTTATTCATACACTGTTTTACAAAGCACTAGTACAACATGTCTGGTGATTTCTGTTTCTTTGCTTTTTGAAGAAGACTTCTATTTACAGCAGTGATGTTTCTGCTTTTGGCTACAGAATGTTTCATGACAATTTGTCAGTGGAAGGAACTGCGAGCTTGAGAGTGGGCATGAAAAGGTACCACTCCATTGAAGGGTGACATTATGGTTCTGATTTACTGATGTGTGGCATTTGTTTAAAAAAAGACATGTATCTTGAAATCTGTGTATCAATTATATCCTATGTACAAAGGATGAATTTAGTTATCTAATGAACTGGTCCTTGGTAACAGCCAAGTTATTGGCATTTTTTTTTCCTTTAAGTACATGCATTACTTACAGGGAGGAAAATCATTTCCAGACTTATTACTTCAATACTAATTGAAATTTACTAAAGATTTACTATATTAGGCCTGAAGGTTCCATTTGGCTATTTCATTAATATGACTGATCTTTCTTTTACAGAAAGAAAGCATTATCTTACCTTATTTTATTGAGTACTTTTCAGCAGTCTAGCTACAGTGGATCTATCTCCTTGAAGCGCATGTTTGTGTAATCATTTCCCCTTCCTACCCCCCCTTATTTCTCTTATTTCCTATTCCAAAAGCAAAATGAAGCAAGATGAGATTGATTAATGTAGGAATAAGGAGGTTAGACAGACTGCACTTCTGTTGACTTTTGACTTTGGTCTAATAGACATATATTGGGATATTGTAAAATGGCAGGTTGAGTCTGAAGATTAATGTCCTTATACTGTTGCTTAAATCTTTTCCTTCTCCTAGTCACAGAACACTAGTATAAAATGCTCAGTAAATGGATTTGAATTATGCATTCATGGAAAGTGGAAATTTAAGTAGTTGTTTTTATATGGAAAAAAATGTACTTCAAAGCATATACTGTGATACACAGGTATAATTATCATATTCCAAACAAAATTACAATAAATGTCATGCTCAGAATGGGAGAAAATATTTAGAGTTCATAACCAGACTGTATTAGCAATCATTTTAAAGAAACAGAACCATAGATAAAATTATGCAAGAATGGAAAGATTATTTACTTATGTCTTTCTCTAATACATTTAAATGCTTGCTAATGATATTCAGCATGTAGTTAGTAGTACTACTGTTATGAAAGCACAATATAAAAGGGTAGCAGAAAATGGAAGTTTCTCCTCATTAGGTAGTGCTTTGAGCTCTCCATCTTTACCAGGTAAAGCAGACATCATAATTGGGATGTGGACAGGTAGATTTTGAAACCTGTCCAGTCTGTTTTGGACTAGTAATTGCAAGATTCACTCATCCGTCCCAAATTCGGTATCTGTGTCGACATCAGTGAAGGAGTTTAGAAAGCATGCTTCCTAATGTATTGTTTACTATTCTTTTGTTTTTCTTGGGGGATGTGAGAGGGATGAAGTAATTCAGCAGTCAGTCTGTTCTGGGTACCCTATTAACAAAAATGAATAACTCTACACCTCAAATTAGGAACAGGATCTATTTATTCTGAATTATATCTGCATATCGTGTTGTCAGTAGCCAATTGGAATGGACTTCCTGTGATCATCTAAGAGGCTAGTTTTCATTGCATTTAGTTTGATCCATGATATAAGAAAGTACCAAGTATCAGTACCACTTTTTGTGACATACACATGAGTGCTGCAGCAATAATTGGCTGAATATTTATGAGTATCTCATATCTGTGTACATTCAACAGCTATGTTCCTGCTTGAAAAAATAGAGACAAGAACTGCTGATGTGCATTAAAAGATATAATGATAATAATACAACACCAAGTCAGGCAGAAGGTTGAAGGTCAGGCTCAGGGGGCAGCTGCGAACTTCTAAGGGAGCCGGTTCAATAAAGAAAACCACAGTGCTGGGGGGCAGGGGAGATTTATTACCAGAGCAGTGGATTCTGCATCTGCTCCATTTGGTTTCATATGGTTCCCAAATCAAAGTTTTGGGTTGCTTATTAGCACATGTCTTGGGCTATTGAGGATCAATTCCCACCTGAGTTTGTTTCATTCCATCTGATGTAGGTAGATGATTTATCTTTTTGTACACCACAGACACAGAAAGCACTGTGAAAGGACTGTGATTTCCTCAGTCTGGATAGTGTGCATTTGCACCAGAAATGCTGATTTCTGTTCTAAGTTGTTGATAGCGTACTGGGGAAAGATTCCTGATGTAACTAGCACTGGATTAAGGGAAGGAAGCTAATGCCACTCAGAAGCTTCCTGCATGTGTTGTCCATATGCCTCAGCAGCTACTGAGAGAAAAAGGGAAGATCTGCTTCTCTTTTCTCTTACTAGCAATGGCCTGTAAATAGTAAATGAGCCCTTTTGTGTTATTTTGGGGATGCTTGCATATTTAGGAGATTCTTCCTTGCTGATTATAAATGTAGGTACCTTTTAATTAAAAACTTCCCCAGGATAATAAATGCATATAATTTCTAAATATAATGCTGTATGAAAGGAAACGTATTTTGTGAACTGTAGAAATCATTCTATGTCTTAAAAAGTAATTTTAAACAGAAAGAGGACTCCATTCAGCGTGTACTATAGATAATCACGACTCACTACTGCTTATGCAAATATTTATTAGCAAGGTTAGATCTGGTTTTAATCCCCCACCCCCAATTTATTTCTCTTGCGACCATTTAAAAAAAAAATAAACTATTTTTCCATTGTGGGGCATTTTTTTTGTTTGTTTGTTAAATAGAGTGCATGTCTCTGGCAGTGCTCATCTGTAACTTTACGTGACAGAAGGAGAAGTTACTACAGTTGAGCACATCCAATACTTGAAAATATGCTTTGAATTAACTTTCCTTGTTTGTTGCTGGGGGTTTTTGCTCCCTTTTTCTTTTCAAAGGCGCAGCGCTGCTTGAAGATTTCTAAAATTTCTGGGGAATGTGCTCTAAGGATTTTTCAATTTTTTTTTTAAACATTCCCAGAAGATTGTTTCAAAGATATTTCCCTCCAGGGTTAGCAGGTGTGAGGATGAAATATCCATGCCTTTCTGCAATATCAGGTTTAGAATTTCTGAAGAGAATGAGACTGCAACCAAGATGGTTCATAGTTTACTAAACCCTTTAAAGCCTGGAAGTTAACAGGGAAAACAGAAGCATCAGTGGGAGATGAAGCCCATTTTAGAATTCAGTTTCTCTTTTATAATTTGGAAGCTCGGGTTAGGGCATGTTGGGCAGACTTGGTATTTGAGAAAGGCTGTTCAGTGAAGTAGTCCAACGTTTGCTCTTCAGCCACTGTTCCCTCATTAAGTTTCTGTGAAGTCAATCGAGGTCTGTCTGGTCTGCCCTGCTATCATTGAGATTCCAATGCATCCCTTGGTTGCAAGGACAGCAGTGTGCAGTAGAGTCCCACCAGTCCCCAGAGGCTGACTTTCTGCCTTATGGGATGTTGCAAGTGTTGTTGCATTATAGCTTGTAGTGCCTATTCTTGTACAGTTAGATGGACTGTCACTCCAACAGGCAGCTGAAAATAGTATTGTTGATTTGTGTTCCCAGTGTAAATGGAGTCAAAACATGACAATATGAGTTTGACATAATGTTACTTTGTAAATTATCCATCATCTTCCTTTAATTGTTCACGCTTATTGTCAGAAAAATGACTGCAACATCCAAAAGTACACAACTATCCAAATTCAGATATGTAGGAATGGTATGATCTATTTGTGTACTCCACTGAATTCTTACAATGGTGAGACTAATTGACTTGAATACAGCCATCTTATGGAAAGCTGCCTAAAAGGAAACCTCTGCAATTGATATTTCATCTTTTTGAATAAATAGACCAAGAAATTATCAGGTTTTTTCCCATACAAACCCAACATCCTGCTTATAATTTTAGAAAGACTGGTTTTCTAAAATGCTGCAAACCACACTGTGCTAGGAAACTGCTTGATTTGCAAACCAGGCAGCTATCCAATGATTGTATTAATAGATCTAGTAAACAAACTCCCTCTTTTTTCCTTTCTGGTATCTCGGAGATGACAGTGTGGCCAGCTGCCACTACATGTGGGGATAGTTTCTGTGATTTGGACACCTGTCAGTAAGAAACTGAAAACCACATGGAACACAAAACAGCTGCCATGTGTAATGATTTAATATTAACATACAATAAGGAGCTGTGGCACGTTTCTGTTTCTGTATTGCACTATAAAATAAATGATGTAGGTAAATCACTTGCGATGTGCACTGTCAAGTGTTTAATAAATAAACTCAAGACTGCGTTATGCACTTCTTGTTATATTAGATTTTAAACCTCTTTTACTCTCAAGCATGCTATAGAAGGTAGTATTTCTCTAGTCCTGCATACTCGAAGCCAACTGCTTATCTTCCAGGACATGCTGTAATGTATGTCCCTGTGGGAACTGAGCCAGGGTCTTATCCATCAGCATTAAGAGCATGACAAGGAGCTATATGTTATTGCGCAGTGTTTCAGATATCCTTGGTTTTACACAGTTCTGGTGTAAATGTTCTTAAAGTTATTAAACCCACTATTTTCAGTTTGATAGCAAATCTTAACTAACCATCCCTGCTTGTGCTGATTTCATACACAAATGTCTCACATTTTCCAAGTCTCAGGGCTGCATCCTAGAAGAAGCTGTTATCACCTGTTTTCTTTACTGGTTTATAAATTTTTATACACAGGATTTTCATATGTCATTAGAAAATGGAAGTTGAAAACATTGAGTGATGCTCAGAAATGCAATGTAACATAATTATCATTAAAATAGATCTTGCACCTTAAAATAAGAAACAGCAACGTTATCTCACAAGCTTTTTCTTGGTGTAGTAGAGCTTTTCATGTGCCATGTTTCTTGCATTTTCTATACAGAGGGCAGTGATTTGCAAAATTATAGGAAAGAAATCGTATGACATCCCCAACGACAGTGTGCTTGCTTCCTCATCTGCTTGCTTAGCAAAGCTCTGGTCATAGCCTTGAGGTTTAAGTCAACGGTGGAGCACTGCAAGCTAATTCACATCTTGTTTTAAAGCTAGCTTCCAGTTTGACTTTGGGAACATTCCAGAATACATCCATTTGTACAGGTTACCCCAGATGATTTAGTAGTTAGGGAGAGTCATGCTTTATTTTGCTTTCTGTTTAATTTAATTTCTGGTTCTATAATTTATAGTGAAGAAATCTAAGAGGTCTGATTAAAGCTCTTTTATTTTCTCCTGTGCAAATATTGACTAAAATAATTCTAACAATAAATTTAGTATTTAGACTTGACAGAATAAGCAGTGCATTACTAATCCCTTCAAATAAGGGAAGGTCTGACACTGGTGAGAGGGAGTGGGAGAGAGGAACACAATATCATATAAATTTGGAAGTACACCAGGTCTGGCCCTGCAGGAATGTGAAGTCCAGTGAACTTGATGGTATCTTTCACTGCTATGTTATAAAAATTTGGTAGAAAATGTATGTTCCAATAGTCCATTTTTATTTTATTTGTTCAGTTTCTTTGGACTATGTGAGGTGGTCCCACACGATACATCCAATTACATATTTCACTGCTTTAGTTTGTCATGCATACCATCTAAAAAAGCAATTGTTTATGCATTGGTAATCCTCCTTCCACTGAAATGCAGTATAGGAACTATTCAACAGTGAATTTATTTATTTTCAATAAACTGCTTCAATTCAGAAAGCTATGCTGGAGAAATAGCTTTTAAAAGCCCTTGAGATGTTGATTTCTTTATTTCTGGGATTGTCTCAAAAGATAGAGCATGAGCTATGTGTTTTGCGAAAACATTGTGGGCAGTTCGAGTGATTCTGTTGATAAACTCTGCAGGCTAATTCGTAATGAGGGTTTCTATTTACCTGGGTTTGGGATTTTTGCTTATATTTGTAGGCATGGCTGATTAGGGAAGGGAAAGCATTGACTCCTCAGTGATGCTGTTTTTCACATTGAAGGGTTACACATTTTGAGCAGGATAATAAATGTTCTCAGAGTGACAGAGCTGACATCTAGAAATCTGGAAGTGGTTTTGAATAACCTATTCATAGGGTTCAGCTCGGTTTTCATTTGAATCTATAGTACGTTAGTTTTAGACTGAGTCAGTTCTAATTCATTTTTGTACAGATTATACCTTCCTAAGCTTAATTACTATTCTTTTCCTAATATGTCCCTGAAGAGCAGCTATTTTAGTGCAATTACTGAAAATGAAAAGGAGAATAAAATTCAGTGGCAGTAAACCAGGCTTCTCAACCATACGTATTCATTTCAGGGGTCTGTTTTTTGCTGCTCTTTTTTTCTCTGCTGAATGAAAGACATCTCTCGTGTTATTATGAATTTAACAATCAAGATCTTAAAAGCCATAGAACCCAGTTCTTTCCTGTTAATATGTTACTGACATGCTTGGGGATGGGTGTTGTTGAATTCAATTAATTTTGGTTTTCTTACTGTAGGCTTAGGATACCAAACTTTGAGCAGTGTTTTTGATGTAGATGCATTGGTTGTATGTCTTAAGGTTTTCTTTGGAAACAATTTGGAGTGGAATTATTAGGTGAAATTCTTAATCATGCATTCATTAAAGCAATTATTTAAAATATCTTCAATTAGTGGTAAGTATCTGCCTGGAATGTACATCTGGAATGTAATTAGTATATTAAATCGGGGCTATTCCGCATGACCACGGACTTTAACCCAAATATTTACTTGATATTATCCAAGCTCCCAAGGCAAGATCAAAGTGGTAAGATTTTGAGCTCTTTACCACAGGTAATGAGAAAGATGATGAACTCCCAGCAAAAATAGTCTTAACCTTAAAGCTGGGTCAGTCAAACTTGACATATTAGTAGAACATTAGTATAGATGGTCCTTAGGTTGCAAAAGGAAAACAGAAAACAATTTGGTTTGTTTGGGGTTTTTTTAAGTGTACATCTATAATTTCAAATATCTGTAGCAGCAAAGCATAGTCAGACCCTTGCCTTGTTCTTTTTCTACCCATGAATAATAGCAAGCAGTGTTTCTGAATGAGCTGCACCTCTACTCTGATGCAAGGGAGGTGGGGAAATAAAAGAATAAATTATCAAACAAGTTATATTCATTCACTTGGTGTAGTGCCTTCAAAGGTACTTGAAGGTGGTGGTTAGGAGAACTGCTAGAATATCCTCTTGTGAAGGTTTCACTTGTAATAGGAAAATTCTCAGATGAGAGTAGTAATTTGATACGATTTACTGTAGAAAGCAGTTTTCAAAGAATGACATTACCTATATTCAAAATATCTTCTATTCCGGAATATGAGATACCCAAATTTAATTTCCTGCAAAATTATTAAGTAAACTGCATCAGTCTAGGTGATTCTGTAATTTCTCCAAGGATAGATATAGCTAGTAAAATACATCTGGTCAGGCAATTCAGCATTTTTAAAAGTCTATAAACATCCACTA